>JABXWE010045329.1:0-15447 GCA_014611495.1 Limonius californicus
ATACTTGTAATTTTTTTTTAATTCAAATGTTGTCATATTTGGTACTAAAAGAATCGTAATTTTATGAAGATCATAAATATGAATTTAGTTTTTCGAATCATAATTTAATTTTCTTGTATTTTGTAAATTTAAAATGTTAATTAACAATTGAAAATGTAAAAACCATTGTGTTTAAAAGATTGAAGAGATTTCAGTAAGTACTGGATATCTACTATTCTTCGTTCAGTAAAATCGAACGAATCTTGAGGTTCTTCTACTTTCATGATCAATTCCGGCAGTTCTTCATCAGAAAACTCTTCGGATGTTTCGAGAACGGCTGAGGATTTGTTGTTTTCAGTAGAAGTAGTATCCAAGATATTTTGGCTGTTATCATCGCTGATAGAACAATCACTAACACTATCACTTGAATTGTTTGAATCACTAAAAACTTCAACTCGTTTTTTGCGCTCTGCAAAACGCGCCTGTTTTAAGGCTGGAGTTTACACCTCGAAATATGCTTCATTTTATGCACATTTTGTTCCATTTTTTGAGATGGAGTTTTAACGTAGGAAGCAAGGGCGATTTTTTTTCTATTTATTGATGTTTTGCCTATCTACTGATAGAGCGATTTTTTTTAATTTAATAATAATTACTCTTCAGTATTACAAGACATACAGCTCTATTTTAATTTAAAATTTTCAAATAGCATTTACAAAAATATGAATATTGAAAAAATCTCCACGTCAGTAGATAGATATAACCACTCTCTTTCAAATGCCGTGTTAACATTTTTTATCAAATTTAAATTATTTCAGAAATAATGGAAATAAAATTTTAGAAAAATCGATATATTTCAACATTTCTAATTTGCGTGTAGGCAACACAAATAGCAAGTACATATCCAGGTATAAATATGTAAGTAGGTACTTAATAAACAATAGACAAGGGTAGGGTATTACAGCAGATTACATCTTTCTACTAGGTAAAGTAGGGACAAGCAAACATATAAATAAAAGTTCTTAAGTTAATTGGGTTTTTAAACATCAAATTATATTTACATTTTATAAAGAAATAAAATAAATCTATAGTTTGAAAATATATTTTTTAACCGTCTAAAATATTTTACATTATGGGTAAATGAAGTTGTGTTTAACAATTCTTAAAATTAGTAAACAATATAGTTTTAGAGCAATTTAAAATGTAAACTTTTTGTAATGCAGGTAAATACAGATCATAAAGCACCTTTGAAATACAGGGTGGGCTAAACAAAATGTCCACATTTTGTCTCGTTTACTAACTTCTTTAGTTGCAGGTGGATTTTCATAAAACTTGCAGAAAAGTTATAATTAAAAAAGTAGAGTTGATAGTGACGTAATTAAATTATTTTTTTAAACAGGTTGATTTAAGAAGACGTTACTTTATTTTGTCGCAAGCATTAATAATTTAAAAATAATAAAAATTGCTCATATGGTAACGTCTTATGTATTCCAAACAAGTCATTTAAATTTTTTGAAAAATTTCTATTCATTTTAAATTTTATTAATAATTTACCGATAGCGAAGAAATTTAAATATGTAAAAATTCAAAATGAGTCGATGTTATTTTTTCTTTATACATAAAATAATTTTTTGGGACGGAAATAAAATACGGTCTTGTTTTAAATCAACCTGTATAATGGCTCTGATAACGTCAATTTCGATTTAGCTTTGTTGAAGTTAACATGCAAATATATGTTTTGTCCAAATTTAATGTAGAGATATTCATGTATTCAGGTATTAAGAAAAATAAAATGCGGACATTTTTGGCCCGCCGTGTATATAGTGAGTAAGAATATAAAACAAATAGGTAAGGTAAAATAGAATAAATACAAAATTGAAACAATTACAAAACAAAACACATGTAATATCAGTAAACCGTAAAATTTTCAGAGAGGTTAACCTACACAAACACCAACTTTTTCAAACATCGTTTAAATCCAAAATCGACGAATGAGCTTTTGATTATAAGTATGGTACACTAATCAGAGGTAATTGCGTTCCTTAAATTGGTAGTAGGTAACTACGAACATAAAGTTGGTTGTGTAAGCGAATATCAGAATTAATGACAAAATATGGTAGTATTAGGCCAAATATAATTCGTTTTCTGAAGGGCCGATCAAACAATAAAATTGTAGTTCAATGTCTCTATTTTACGGAAATTAATATTTAATTACGTTCGTTAATGAAGCTAGGTGGCTTAATAGTTTTACCAATTTCTAACTAACTACAATATTTACCCTCTAAAATTGGATAAGTATGGTCGACCGAATAATTTCCTTTCTTATGCAATCTCGGAACTTAATGTAAGGGCAAAAAATCATCTCCGCCGATACAAAATTAATATTGTAGTTAAATATTACTACAATTATTTCTATTGATTTTGTTTATTCTTTCTTGATAAAATATTATGTATTTGCACATTCTTTTCATAATATTGTACGTGTATTTTTTCTGCATGGAAATTTTAATATACCTAAGTTTGTTTTAGAAATAGTAGAAGTAAATATACTTGTAGGAATGATTTTGTCATATTCTTCTTAACTACGAGGTTGCACATTTTTTCCTATTAAGCATAATGAGTTCATATTTCGTAGACATTTTTGGCATATATAAGTGCACATTTTACGTTCTACTGGCATACATATGCATATTTTTACATTTATTTAAATTATTTTTTTAATTGGTAATAATTATATCCACGTTAAAAGTATGGTATGATTTGACTATTTGTATTGGTATATTTGTAGGTATGTTCTAGCTTTATGCAGAGAAGAACCATCGAATTGAAATTATCAAAAGCATGGCAAAAGTATTACCATTAAAAACATTTATGAATTCTATTTATCTTGGCGTAGTTTCTTTCTTGTACTGCATCATTGGAATCGCCAGGAAAAATACTACAATCTTCATAAATTCTTACCTCTTCAAATAAAGACGTTATTATCTACAAGATATATCTAAAATAACGTAAATAAAAAACATTACGAGATTCCCCGCCAAAACTAAAGTCCAATATTACTTTATCCGAAAATATTTAATTTCTGAACTATACTAGCATTTAATAAATTATTGAGTTTACATTCAATATTGCAAGTTTCTATCGTCTTTGTATTAAACAGTAGTGTTGGAGTAAAGTTATGAATAAGTTCCTTGGGGTGGTAATTAACATATAAAATAAAATTAAAATAAAAAGCCCTTCAGTTTTCATAAAAGCGAAGCAAGAAAAGCGAATTTTTGGCTCCGCTTGTATGAGAACTAAAGAATTTTTTCATCTTGATTTTAACATTTTCCTCATAGCTCTCATCACATGATATAAAAAAATTACAATAAATATTACAGAAGCGCGTATGGACGTGGAACTGTACAAAACGTAAAATATTAAGGGGGGTGGACAGTTGTACATCATAAAACATGCGCAGTATCTCCCGGGGCTTCTTTCTTAAGTCATTATCATTTACAAGTATAGTCAATGGACATACTCTTAAGAAAAAGTAGCATCCGTTTCAGTTACAGTTCGAAGCTTAGTGTGTGCATCCTTTTCAATAAGTATTAAGGTAAGTGTTTCTTTCATACCATCAATTTCAATTGAATATTCGAATGTGAATCGAAACACCAACTTATTTTTATTTGTATTTTTTAAATTAGCCTAAGCCGTTGATAATATTCCCATTGGAAATGAAACTAGAAGGATCTGATCTATGCTTGTGACAGATACCGTCAATATTGGTTTAAGCTGGATCGGTGCTCATCAGAAGTTCAAGCTGCAGAGCTTGAATGTTAACTCAATAACCAATTGGTATGTTATACTTTCGTTAATATTATAATTTCAATTACTTACCACATATATAAGCGTAAATTAGTTTAATATTAGAAGATGTAAGAATGAACTAGATGTATGTATGTCCAACAGATAATTTTTGTTCACTAATTATTATTTACTTTCAGTTGCAGTGCCAAACTTCAAACGTGGTGTCACAGAACTGGACGTTTTATCCCCTACGAAAGTATGGGTCCGGAAGTCCGCAGAAAGACATAAGAAGTCGTTATAAAATACGCTGTCTAGGATATTATGGTTAAAATTGATAATTTCTGTGAGTACATAATTTGTTGTATTTAAAATATTCCTCGAATAATAAAAGGCAACTGCTTCTTTATGCATTTTTTATTTACTCGTTCTATAAGCAATAAAATGACGATCTTAATACAAACCATAGTAGCAATCTTTGGATAGAAGCTAGGGTTGCCTTATAGGTATACTTAAACGTTTTTCTACAGAATGAGCTGTTAACTTTTAGTAATGTTCCTCTGTTCACTTTTCTACCGTCAATATGGTTGTCCTTTACACATGCTTCAAAGATAACCTAAAGATACCTTCTTGGGATGGTATAGAGGTTAACCACAGGGCATAACTTTTGGGTATGATGAAGTCCCCAAAACATAACTTTCAAGGTTAACTTTTTAGTATATCGAAGAGGTGTCCAGAAGATTACTTTCAAGGTTAGCTTTCGGACATCTTCTATGGTTAACCAGAAGATGACTTTTAAGGTTAGCTTTTGGACATCTTTTATGGTTAACATTTTAGCGTCCTTGAAGATGCCTTAGGGTTGCTCTATGGTTAACTAATTTGTGACATAGTTAACCTACAGACTAACTTTATGTTGACTAATAGCAGTGATAACGCGTTAAAAGTAACGGCGTTACAGGTAACGCGTTACTTTTTTAGAAACGTGTAACGGGAACGCGTTACTTTTGTACACAAAGAACTAGTAACGGGAACGCGTTATTTTTTTTTTTTGGTAACGAATAACGTATGAGACGTTACTTTGACGTTACTTTTAATTGTAAACTATATGGTGGAAGCGAGATTTCGTTATTGCAAGCTGTATACACCCAAAATTTTAATTAGATTGGCTACCAACAGATGCAAAAAAAGCAGGAGCCAAACTATGGTTACTCATCGAATTGGAGGCGATTGCGCTTCAGTTACCCGAAGATGTTTTATCGCCAAGATTAGCTAATATAGATGTCACTGGATCCGATGAAGATGACGGATTTTTTAAATATCCTCATAACGCAATACAGCAACATGCAAAAGCTGAAGAAATTTTGGCAAACTTTTTCAATAACAATGCACGAAATCTTAAGTTGTTAAATACTGATAATTTTAATGATTTAAAAAAGTTATTTATTAAGTATAACACAACTTTACCGTCAAGAGCCTCGGTTGAACGCATGTTTAGTAAGGCAAATGATGTTTTACGTCATAAGAGACATGCCTTATCCGATGAAAATTTCGAAACACAATTATTATTAAAACTTAATAACGATTATATGTAACATTTCAAACTGTAGTTTAATAAAGATTTTATGTAATATGCATTTCAAACTTTTGTTTTATTATATTTACAATTTATTTCCAATTTCAAGTTCTAGTACTCGTCAAACCAAAGTAAAAAAAACTTCAAAAAATAAAAAAATTTAAAACACTTAAAAAAAAATTTTTTTAAGTAACATTCACAGTAAACAAAATTTCAAAGAATAAAAGTAATTAAATAAAATTTAAAAAAAGTTAAGTAACGTCTATAGTAAAGCGTTACTTGCGAAAGTAACTTGTAACGAGAACGCGTTACTTTTGAAAATAAGTAACGTGTGACGGGAACGCGTTACTTTTATTAGTGATTAACGTGTAACGGGAACGCGTTATTTTTTAAAAGTAACGTTCCAATCACTGACTAATAGTGATCGTGTATTTTTGAGAAGTTAACTTTTAGTTACCCTTTGAGCAACTTTGGTTATGTGAAAATTTTATTATTACAGAGGTCAGTAATTTTATTTTATAAATGCTGTTGTATCCTTGTGGTCATTGAATTGGGTCAATGTCTTGTCAATGCTTTGCAGTGTGACATATAGATATGTTTGAAAACACATTAAAAAGTCAACATATACAAAAATAGAAAGATGTGGTAAATTGAGACCATTCGTCAGCTGTGGCTGAAATTGTTCGCAAATGTTGGTAGTGTGCACAGTTAACTGATCTACTTGTCCACAGTTCTGAAGGAAAAATAGCGTTCTCTGACACATACGTATTTATTAAACAATCAGCGCACACAGTAACTATATTATAAGTAGGTTGAAACTTCGATAGCGTAAAGGCGAATACATCAACTTGTTCTGGATCAACAAATAAAAATTCAAAACTATAACATAGCCATTTTCCTAACTTGATGTTCCCTTTATAATAACTTGTCAAGCCAATTGTTTGGATTTTTCGCCACCATCTTTAAGATATGTGAAACCAACTGCAACCTATTTTAAGTTCTGGCCAAACAATTCTAGCCGCATTATGAATTGTTGTTTCAACGTCAACCATCATTTCGGCAGAGCAAAAATATAATAAATGCACACTGTTTAATAACATATTTTAAGAATGTTTTGGAACTATGTTTCGTTTTATTAAAAAGCACAAAAAAGACTAAATGTATAATATAACCATTTAGGTATCCATGTAGTATGGAAACTTGTAAATAAAACTTTGTGCAATAGCTGAACGTAAATTGTATTACATATGCATAAATGTTTTAATTTGTCATACAACTAAATACAAGGATATTAGTCTTCATTATTCACAACAAGAAAATCTTCCTCGCGATTATTTTGCCGTGATAGACTTTACTATACCGTGAACTTCGTTTCTGCATTTCGGAAGTGTTGGAAGCAACTTCCGTCTTGCATTGCATTGTACATGCTTCTTTTTATGTACGAATGATCTGTTGTATCTATGCGGTATCTTAATCAGCCAATACGTACACATCGTAAAATGTTGCCAGGGCGATTGGAAATCTCTTAAACATCTTTACGCTTTGCCGTACTGGAAATTATTTTCCGGTGCAAAAGATGATTTTCACAAAAAGAATGCTACATCCAATTTTTCAACTGCAGTTTTCATAAAAAATAGTTTATATTAAAAACGACTACAATAGAAGTGTAAGGATGTAAAAAATATAGAATAAACCACTTTCTAAATGATACGTTTTTAAACTATATACATGATTAGTGCTAAAATATAAAATTTTTAAATTTTATTTAATTATTTTGGAGTAACACCTTTTATCGTGTATTCCTTTTGCACGTTTGCAAGATTGCAAGGTAACGATTTAAAACGTTTATTTAAAAGCTATTTTTTTTTAATTTTAAGTTCGGGAAGCTACCTCAAATTATTTAAAAACAAGTTTGAAATCCCAAACTACTTGTTAGGAAAAACTACAAATCATGTACTTGAAAAATAAGTTTTCGTATTTAATATTCTCTTTAATCATAGCAATTGTGGTCCCGGTATTTTTATGGCATTAAAAATGAAATCAACCTACTCCTTGACGTGCACACGACTCAAATTTCAAAACGTTATAGAATTTATTATTTCAAAGCAAATATAGTTTTGATATGTCTTATTCCAGTAAACTTTTACATTTTTAATATTCCTATTATATATTAAAACATGTTTCAGTTTAACTTCGGGTCTTATATTTTTAAAAAGAAGTACATACTGCGGTAAATTTTTGATATACTTTTCCTACTATTGACTTTCATCCGACTCAATAAATAGAAGATACAAGCAAACGACCTAAGAAATATCACTGTAGATGCACTCCACACTTACGTATATGTTAATATAACCCTTAAATCCTTTGGATGAGCTAATACACTATAGACTAATTTTATATTATATACATTGTAATTTAAATACTTCACAATGAGAAATAAAAAGAATTAATAACTTGGAAACTCATTTACCAAGCCTGTTGTTTTGCAGTTGATCCCGTGGGGTTGGAAATGGAGTACTTCGGACCTTTACATTTGAGTGGCTTCGCTCTCGCAAAAAAAAACATACTTTACTGAACTGGTAAGTCAAACTTGATTTATATTTAGAAGGTTCTTTGTCGTACAATATCTTCCTGCGCAGTTGACGTGGGTTTAATTTCAGTAGTCGTGCAGTAATGGTCTTTGCATAATTTATAGTGTTTGTTGTATTAAAATTTATAATACTCCATACCCATCAGTCGAGATATTTGAGAGGTATACACACCCTGTATTATTCTTTCAACTCTGTTTCCATCCGAATCTCAATCTTATTATGACCATGTAACTGCACTATGAAACTGTCAATGTTTTCACATACAAAAGACATTTATAAAGTATTCCGTCTTATTTTATAAATTTGATTTAATATTTATTAATGAAAAATAAAAAAACCAGCCATTCTGAGCTTTCTCAATTTTAAGAGCAAACTATAGAGCTTTAGAATTTTGCGTTTCATTAATTTTCGTAATATATCCTTCTCTCAGCGTTCTTCTATCAATTTCTAGCAGCACAGTTACTAATATATACACTTCGTTTCATATGAAATGCACCGCCCATTAAAAATAAAGCTACGGGTTTGAAACTTTGCAAAAATAATGTTTCATTATTGCGTATGAAATGATCAGGTTTTCAAAAAAAAAAGATTAACAATTGTAAGGAAACAATAACAACAATGAAAACAAAATTAATAATGTGTAACATCGCCACGAACAGCAATGCAAACATTTACTCGTCGTGGCATGCTTTCTATCAAGTGGTCTATGTTCTCCTGGGGTATCTCGTTATATATAACCTGAAGTTGGTATTTCAGCTCGTCTAAGTTGTTAGGAACCGTTGGTAATAATCTTAGTCGCCGACCCATCATGTCCCAAAGATGTTCGATCGGCGATAATCCGGTGATCGTGCAGGCCAGGGCAACAATTGCAATTGTGCTTGTTGGAGGTACATTCTGGTAATGTTTGCAGTGTGTCGACGTGCGTTATCCTGTTGGAAAATACTGTTTGGCAACGTCTGCATAAATGGTACTAACACCGGTTCCAGGACATTATGAATATAGCGATGAGCATTTAAAGAGCGTGGGATGAACACAAGAGATGATCTTCTACCGAAGCAAATCGCACCCCAAACCATAACTCCAGGTGTTAAAGCTGTATGGCGTCTTTCAACAAACTCTAGATTTCGTCTTTCTCCTCGATATCGACGTACCTTCCCACTGCCGTCATTTGCCCACTAACAAAATTTTGATTCGTTACTGAAGACAATGTCCTTCCATTGCTGATTCCAATGCTGCCGTTCTTGACACCAAGCAAGCCTAACAGCCTTGTAAAGTGCAGTTAAAGGGAGACGTAGGAATGGACGGTAGGATCGCAGTCCAAAAGAAGAGATTCTTCTGTAAATTGTTGCCATTGACACGTGGCGGTGAAGAGTTCGCATTCAGTGTACAGCAACAGACCTTTCTGTTTGAAAGCGGTCTCGTGTAGCCATTCTTCGAAGAAGTCGATCTTCACGAACATTGCTGCTACGTGGAGGTCTACCAGCTGGTCGCTGAATGCCTTCTTCTGACCAAGCAGACCATATTCGTGCAACTGTAGTGTTTTCCCAATTTCACGAAAAGAAAGTCCAGCTTCTTTCATGCCGATAATTCGACCTCTATTAAAATCGAAAATGTGGTTAAAACTTCTACGTTTTCTTACTGGAGGCACTTGAAAACATTAATTCTGTCACCAAATGTAACAAAATCTCGAAACAACTAATTAATGTTTACTAGATATTGTTTTGTTAATAAAGCAACAAGTTGAAGAGAGACAGCAGACGCATACCACAACCACTTGATTTTTTTAATGGAAATAGTGACCATTTCATACGCAATAATAAAACATTATTATAGCAAATTTTCAAACACGTAGCTTTATTTTTAATGGGTGGTGCATTTCGTATGAAACTGAGCATAATTTCAATGTAATGTAACCTATCTAAAATCGTATGCACTAGCTCTACGGTGGTGACTGAATACAGTCTAGTTCTTAAAGTGCTATATCACACCAGAAAACACAGGTTCGCTTCAATATTATTTTTTGCACAATGGACCTTTTTTGTACAATTACTCAATTTTTTTGAATGCAGTAACATGTTTGCTGTCAACGGGCGACGAGTAAAATATGGTGGGCAACCATACGCTTCATAAACAGATGGATAAAAACTATGCTATAAGGGCCCCAAATTCAGGCTTGTCTTGGAGAAGAAACTCTCATGCTGCCAAGGACTGCTGATAGGGGAGTGGGGTTGTCCTCCTTCTACGGAACCTGGTAGTAAATTAACTTCTACAGAAACTCAATGCTGAAGGGTTCTACGCCCAAGGTTATGCGGATGACATAGTCATCCTCATTAAGGGCAAACACCCAGCAATCATGGCAAACCTCATCCAGAGGGCGCTGAACACCACTCAAAGGTGGAGCGTAAGGGAAAACCTGAAGGTTGCGTAAGTGGTAGGTTTTTGCTATTCGTCGAAGAGCTACAATATTCCAAATTTCGTCTTTTATTGGCTTTTTGGAGATAATCTATTTTTTTTTGTTTATGAACCAAGAAACTAAGTTTCTTTTCGATCAGGATTTTGTAGGTATTTCCTCTTCAACGTTGTCGTTATCCATAATTATTAATGAAGGTTTTGTAAAGTTTAGTAGCAATTGAGTTTTAAACTATCGTTAAAAATTCTCTATAGTCATGTTGTCATGATAATCACCTCTGTTTGTTCCACATTTGAAAATTAATGAAGCGCTTTTCAGAAAGCCTCGCTACCACCTGCATAAAGAACTATGTACCTGCATCCGTCTTCAGTATTGTGGATGCTGTTGCCAAAGTGTCATCTCGCCAACTATTTCTGTGCAAAAATCCAAGGTTAATACAGCAATACTGTAATGTCACTAGTTATTGATTTTTCACATATTCCCTAAGAAATGCGGTCATCTTAAGCTGAATATCGAATTTTTCCATTAACTACAATCTATTGCTTGACTTTTTCCATTTGAAACCAATTCTTTACACCATTTGTATAATGCCGAAGTAGAAAAGTGACACTCTTCTTGGTATTCTTGAACCAAGCATTTGTGTAACGTTTGCATCGCCACGAGTTCTTTGGTGGCATACAGTTTGTATACTGCTAATATCTCTTATTGAATTCTTCCATATAGGAGTTACTTGCGTTTTTACCGCTATCATTTTCTACAGCATATTTTGTTCATAAAAATGATCTAATTTGATGCCATTCTTCTTCAGGTTATAAATTGTACGGTTTGATACTCAAAGACAACGAAGCGTAATAATCAACATTTTTTATAGGTAAAATTAATCCTTCCCTTCTGCGTAATCTATCGTTTTCCTCTTCCAAAAATTGCAAAACATTCAAAACCAATTATAGGGACTATTCGCTATATCTCGGCAGTTTAGAACAAAACTGTATAAATATTAAACACAAAATTTAAACAAACAACAACAAGATATTAACGCGGTAGATAATAATCACAGAAAATACGAAACAGAATAATTATAGAGAACGGCTAGGAAAATGGACACAATAAATTCATTTATTTTATTCAAATATTCGACATTATGTGGAGACGGATAAGTATATTTGCGACGTTGACTAAACTAATTTTAAAAATAACATTGTACTACATGTTTTAATGTTCTTTTTTGTTTCTCCTGGTTTACTAAAGTAAAACAAGGACAAAAAACTATGACGTCGCTTTAGAAGAGTAATCCGACGACTATATCCTCATAGACAATTTATGTGTAGAGAAATTTCTTGCAAGTCATAAGCAACATGCAATTTATTATTTAAGAAAATTGCTACTAGAAACCTTCTCTTGCGTCTTTATTTAATTTCGTCTAAAAGTTTACTAATTATCTATTAGTATATCTTATAAAAGTTCATGGGTACCAGTAAAAGGACTTTCCACCATCCAATTATATAAATGCTGTTTTAGGCACCATATTTAAAAAAAAGTGGATTTAATGGATGCTCAAACATATTTGATCTCTTACAATGCACCACCATCTGAAACATAAAAAAATGCAATGTTTCATAAAAATAGATTTAACAACAATGCAATATGTTGGGTGTTCCACAAGAACAGTACAGAAAAATCGTAAAAATATAAAAATACAAATATACCGTACATAAAAACATAATTTTTCTAGACAACAAATCATTTTGTTAATTACATATCATATATACCCATATAGATTATTGAAATACCAAACAAAATTTATGTAGGAACCCACAAGTTATCTTCCATTTATATTAACTGGCTTACTCTCAAAATATTATAAAAAGGTATAAAATACACGTAGATGGTAAGATTATCTTCCTAATAATTTTACAAAACCATTTACTCCAAGAATGTCTAATATGCTCAAATTACAAATTTCACTAAAATCGGGGAAGTGCAAAACAGGTATTTAGAAATATCATAAGGTTACGTTTTCTACTATGTATATGGAAAAAGAAGGTAAATCAACTAACCCAAAGGTAATAACTACGAATATAAGGCAAATTTGAATAAAATTACAATTTTGGTATTTTAATTGAAATATAGCGTGTGTGCTGTTTATTACATTTAATTATGGCGCAATAACCGGCAACTGGCGAGAGTGTAATAAAGTAATTTATGTTTAATTTCATTTGTATATGACACAAACATTCCCCGTGTAGTTTAGAAGCTGTTCTTTCATCTAATTTTATAATCACTTCAACTTTTCCGTCGTGTGGGCCCAAAAAATCAGCGATGTTGAACAAATTCTAATAATTTACAAAGGAAGATAAATTAACTAAACTGTGATAAACGTTTGTGTAAAGTACGGTGGGTGTTTGTTTAATTTTGTGCTTTCGCTCGCGAAACCACTAACATTTCGCGAAAGCAAAGTGAAAGCAAACACACAAGTAGCCAATAATTTCCAGTAACAAAGCAAAAGCAGGCACATTATTTAATCCTTTATTAAGCTTGAATTAAAGCGTAAGTATAGGAGCGCCGGGTGCTGTAGCAGGGGCGCCTTCTCGCTAGCGACGCTTCCGCACGCAGCGATGTGTGAGACCTTGCACACACATGCACACGTTTGACCAATAATTTACGCCAGCTTATATTTGCGGCTTAATTTCATTAACAGAAACAATACTTTGATGTTTTGTGAACCAATCTTAATGGGTCTTAGTTCACATGTGCACAGTTTACAGCCTCGCGTCAATCCGTTAGCTTTGATCGTTCATCCGCGAAATATCGAGGCTTTGTGCTGCTTACATAAGGTAATACCTTTTGAAGATTATTGTAAAATTCTCACAGGACAATGGTTTTAAACAATTTCTTGCTCGGAAGTACACGGGATATGGGCAGCTGACCGTGGTCGGCCACGCTTGCGTGCGAGATTAGTTATTTTTGTGTTTTTGGATGTTAACATGTCGCACCGTTGCCTGTTTACGCTTTTTAGATAATTTATGTGAGACCTCAAACCGCAAAAAGATACGAGGTGGACAACAAAGAGAAAAAGGGATCAAAGCACTGCTGCACGTTTTTCGTCTTTGCTCAGCTTAGCATTTAGCTGGGTGTAAAATTGTTCGCGTTTATTTTGGCAAAAAAATATGCGTATGTCCTTCGTCCTTTCAACTCATTACAGCTGGATGTTCCCGAGAATTTAATATGACCAAAAATGAAAGTTATACGATTTACCAGCACCTACGTAACAGGCATATATTATCTCTTTCTAAGGATACAGCACTAACTTTTAACAAATGAAAGCTTTCCAGGACATTCATAAATTTGCTTTTGATAGACATAACTCGAGAAAAATAGCAGCATTACTAAATTACAATCTAGCAAGAGCTTTAGATTTCGTTAATCAGTGATATTTTATTACCTAAACAACAGTTTTATTGTGTTTGTGGAAATGCACTGCAGCTCAGATAATCTTACATAACAGGGAAAACGTAGTAGCTTTAGTAAATTTTTATTTAGAGAAAGCTTTAGATCTCATCACTCGTGGATATTTTATTACATACATTACAACCGTATGGTGTCCATGAAACAGAACTGCAGCTCAGATAATCTTATCTTATTAATAGGGCACAAACACTAAGAACAGGTCCCAGAATAGCACCCTGTGAGACACCACGTGCTAATGGTGAAAGTTGGTTATTCAAGTGCCATCAAATCTTAAATTACCAGCAAAGACAATGTCGGGGATACATCCTCAAGCACTACGTCTACGATGTATCAGTAGCAACATACGGTTTAGAAACAACGGCGATCACAAAAAAAAACTCAACCCGACTAGGTAATAGTGTGACACAGAAGCATGGAATCGACAATTCTTGGTATATCTCTGAAAGATACAATAATGAATGAACACATTAGGAAAAAAACGAAAATAGTCCAAGGGTAGACTTCTATGGATTAAGACAGAAGAAGTATTTCACAGGGTATCTATTATGAGTCCATTACTTTTTACAATATGTGTTAAAGGTTTTTTGTCATGCTGATGGGGATAAAAAAAATATATGACAATGAAATTAATACTTCTCAATTGCAGCTACATTTACAACGAAAAATAAATTTTCAAATATAATTTTCAACAGAATTAAAAGTAGAACATATATTACTTTACTGCCGAGAACAATCAAACTAAAAGTACGTGAGATTCGATAGCTAACTTGGTTCTACAGGAAACCGAAAAATAATTTATGTTCTGAAGAAACTTTATTTTAGAGTTATTCTTAGTCAGAGATTTTAACTTTGTTTTTTTTTCTTTGGAAAAAGATAAACATTGTCAATTTCACACTATTAGTGAATTAATTACTACATTTTATCATTTATTGTCCTACAATCTGTCTAATTAGACAATAAATAATTGGTATGACTGTTTAAAATAATGACATGTGAAGACGTTTGCAGTGAAACATCTTATTTTCTTACACTAATATAATTACATGCTTATTTGGCGAGACTAACAGTGATTGCAACCACGACACTAGTCAAATCTGATTCTTAAGTCTGACGGCTTGAAACGCTTTAACCTCAGTCATTGGACTCTCTAGACAGGTTTTATAGTTCAATAAGTCCGTAACAGTTCTACATCACTAAAAAAGCTAAAACACGGTATTCTGTTGGAAAATGTATGGTGACCATTTTTTGCACGAGGAAGGAGCTTACTGCTGAAGCACATGCAGAAAGGAACTACATTATATGCCAAAGTCTAGAGGAAAACAAGCGAAAATTGAAGGAAGCCTTAGTCCATGGTTTTGTACAATTTCAGGATGTTTAAAGCATTTTTCAAGAATCTGGATTAGCTGAGAGGTGACATCCACCTTACAACATGATCTGAGATTTCTGTTTTCAAAAATCGGAAAAAGAAGCAGAAGGTTTTGTTTTCGAGAATGAATTGGTAATTGACCTAGATATATATATATATATATATATATATATATAAAGTTAAAGATGTTGGTTGTTGGGGTAATCGACCAAGGGCAAGAAATTAAACCACCCTTTGCTATTAAGCTAAGCTTTCGGAAAACTTTATTTCCTTC
>JABXWE010045330.1:0-17668 GCA_014611495.1 Limonius californicus
TTAGAATTATTCATTTTAAAATTTTAATGAATCAGAAGATTGAAAGTTGTCTAAAAATTAAATAGTACTACTGATGACTGAATAAAGTTTGAAACCAGTTTAGTATCCAGTAGTGCCCCAAGTTGACAGCCGAAGCTATTCAAATATATGCTGTTTCTCTCATACTAGGATAATCGAATTTTAAATAAGTATTAACTAAAAGATAACAAAAAGTTAATTAAAAAACCCAGTTTCACACAAATACCCAACCTTTTCTGTTGAAAATTGAATTGCAAATTTTGGTGGTCTCGTATTTGAATCGATATTATGTTGATAAGTTTGTTTTATATAACTTTTCCATTGAATTGTAACTCTGTACTGTATCGTATAGACTTATAGAGGATGGACTGTAAAGTGTAAGCTCCATGAATAATTTCTAAACATATATTCGTGCATAATTTATCACAAATATTTATGAATGCTTGTTTAAAGCAGCACCAATTAAAAGAAAAAGTGGTTAAATACGTTTATAATTACTTGCAAACAAAACTTTAATTACAAATTTACCGTAACCGACAATAAATATAATTAGTTACAATTATAGTTACCATTATATCAGCTAAGCGATCTAAACGGAAATATCAAAGGCGATGAAGAAGAAATAACGAAAATTGTTGAAGACTTCTACACTACACAGCACAAACAAGGAACCTATATTTAGAGCATCTGGAACACTGAAAGTGAAATTAACATTATTCCAAATGAAAAACAGTAGAGCTCTTGAAGAGGACGGTATTACAACTGACATGATAAAATAGGTGGAAACGCTAAACTAGAATCTATAAGAATACTCTTTAACAATGGTTTTAGAGACGAAAAAATACCAGAGATATGGCAAACCGCAAAGGTAGTTCTATTATACCAAAACGCATGATAACAACTATAGACCCATGTCTTCTACCAAAAATTGTAACAGATAGATTAGCTAATAGGATGGCTACCAGCCTCCAGGAAAAGCTGTGTTTCGAAAGGGATACAGTGCAATAGAACAAATTCAATTATTTACTCTTGCTTTGGAAGATGTCTTTAAAATTATAAATGGAAACGAGAAGAGAGTTAAAATTGGCGGCTGATATTTAAGCCATCGTCGTTTGCAGCCGATATTGTGCTTTTCAATCAAACCATAAATTAACAAAACAAAAGTCATGACTTCAAAGGACATACAAGTAGTTGATAAATATGTTTACTTAGAACATGGTACCATATTAGGCAAGGAAACCCAGACTGCTGAAATATACAGATGCAATCGACTAAAATGGGTAGCTACTGGAAAGTTGATAAACTCCCAAAAAACAAAGACATTTCAATTGAATTAGAGAGGAAAGTTTTTGACAGCTGCATCCTTCCTGAGATGACATACGCTGTGGAAATCACAACACTCGCATTAAAATCGGCAAATATCTTAAAATAGCTCAACAAGTAATAGAGCAAATGATGTTAGGATTAAGTCTCAGTGATCATGTTACGAACGAAGAGATAAGGCAAATATCCAAGGTGAAAGATGTCATAACATGAATAGCGAAATGTAAGTGGAACTATGCTGGACAAGGCAAACAACGATGACTAAAACAATGGAGACCTCGACTACAAGCTCGAAGACGCTGGCTTGATAACATTAAAAATAAAACAACAGAAAATTGGCATCAACTGGCACAAGATATAGAATCCTGGATAAAACAAGGGGAAGCTTGCGTCCATAATTGGGCTACTAGGGCTGGTAAAGAGAGATATAAACAGTTACCAAAATGAAATAAGAAATTCATTAAAATTACAAAGTACAAGAAACAAAAAGTAGTTAAAGTAAAGTAGCTGAATTCTAATTACTTAACGGGATTTAAACCCATCCAGAAAGTTGCAATGCAGGATATTGAAATTCATTCACTTTTGATTTAAATAAAAATTGAAATTTTAGAATGCCCATAGATAGATAATAAACGATAGTGTAAATATCTAAAGTAAACTTGTAACTATTTAAAAATTTTCCAAATTTCCCCAAAATGATGACAAAATTGTTGTACTTTCAGTACGTGTTCCTCAAATCCTAAATTCATTTCAGATTTAGCAGGTCATATATCTTTCAATCAAATGCTTACATCGAAGTGGAAATTTGGTATTGGACAACATTTCTGTATTATTTACGCATCAATCTCTGTGGTAGCCAGCCCGCAGGCCAGTTTGCTCTCTGTAAGTCTAATAATAGTCTGTTTTCGAAATACTGCTTCAAAACATTTCCCTCTCCGAAATACCAGTGCAATCAATAAAAGAAAAGAAATCATAGTTGTTACGATTGTGACTACCTGTAACATCCTTCCCCGGACGCCCTAAACTAAATGATGCTTAGTAATTGAGGTATGAGGGAAGAAACACAGCGGGGTTAACAATTATTTATTTATGATAATGCAGCAGTAGCTTTCAGCATGTTCGAAAGACAAACGAATATGGTATTCTGATTTGCATGTAGGTTTCATATCATTCTCTCGTTAGTAATTTTTGGTTTAGGTAATGTAACATCAACAGTGGCAAGTCATGCGGTTGAAACTCGAATAAGAACAATTCTTGTCTGACACCAATTAACAGATTCCTCTAAGGCGGCTTTCTAACATTCAACTGTTATTCCGCCAAGGTCGCTCTTGACTATTCCCTAAGCAAGAGGTGCACTAAGTGCTTTCACCTCTGGCATAATTTCCTACGCTTTTATCAGTTACCATCAGAATTGAGTCGTTTAAAACAGGATCATCATAATAACGTCACTAATTTGACAAATACGCGAGTTTGCACGTCTCCCATACATTTATATTTTCAGGTTATATAATCTTAAATTAATCATGATAAATTACGAAGTAGAGATTTATCTTTGGTTTACCACCAGGAACGGACATTAAGATACCCTATTAACACCCTGTCTGTTACTCGTAAATGACTTCTTACCCCTTTGGGAGTTTTTGTGAAGTCTAATTGTCGTGGTACAATTGAGGCGTCCGGGTGTAAAACCTGTTAAGTGACGGTTATGTATATTCGAGCTTTTTAGCACGTAAAACATGTTAAGTGCGCTAGGTTCCGATCCCTGTCGATAATTGGATCTAAAACACCATAGATGGCACCATGCGACAACTGTGCAGTCCTGGTAAGTACGTAAAAATTGTTCAGTTTCATGTGGAAGCTGTTAAGTGACAAACAAGCATGGCGCCTATAGTTAACATGTTCTAGTGTTTTGGCTGATACTATAAACAATGGATAGTGACAATCAGTCTGTAGTGTCCTATGAGCAAGTTGATGATTCCGATCTCGACAGGAATTATGTGGAAAGCTATTCCTCATCAGACCAGGTTAGTGCATGCTTCATTTTCTTGTAATTTTATGGAAAACCTGTTAAGTGCAACAATTAACAGGGTTCTTTGTGCAGCGTAATGTGCAACATAGTTATGTGTGTGTAGCAAGTGAAAGAAAAAGCTTTCATGAATACACATAACTTATTTACAAAGCGATAATATGCTTGAAAATATAAGAAAGGTTAATAAACTGCGTAGTGGAAAGGTATTACTTTCGGTATGATTTCTAAAATGGTACAAAAAAATTACTTTCGTCATGATGTATTACTTTCATTACGATTTTAAAATAGTAAAAAAAGTGCAACTTACATGACTAGTTTTTGAAAAAAAGTTTATATTCAATAGCATTATTGTTTTATCATGCAGTAATCAAAAAGGGAAGAAAGCGTGTAAGAAATGCAAATAACCAGACCCAAAAACGCTCAAGGACACCGGTCAAGTCTATAAGAAGTAGCGCGGAAAAGAGGAAACTGTTGCCCAGAAACAACCTAGTGCGGTATGTCACCGCACGATGAAATGTTTTGAAAAGGTGTACCCAGATACACGACAGAGAATATATTCGGAATTTTGGGCCTTTGCAAGATATAATCTTTAAAATGTATATGTATTTGATATATCTGTGGGATGTCTCAAACAAAAACTTATTCAAAGAAAGACGCAGAAGCGTGACACAAGGCGAACTTGTACTATTGAATACACCATCAAGGACAACACCGTCAGCTATAAAATCTGCAAACAGGCATTTATATCTATGCATGGAATTGGAAGAGGCCGAAACGAATATTGTTCTACAGCTACGTGAAGGACATGTAACGCCACCTAACATGATCGGAAGACATCAACATCACAAAAAGAAGTAGGTCGAAGAAGACATTGCTAATGTGAAGCGATTCGTAGAACTTTTGTCCAATTACGATAGTCATTATAGCAGACATAAGAATCCGAATAAACAATATATGGGTCTAGCATGCATAATCGAATCTCTCTATGAGTAATACAAAAATAACTGTGCTTCAGCTGAAACGAATGTGGTATCTTCTGACAAATTCCGAAGAGTTTTCACGGACGAATTTAACATATCTTTCAAGGACCCAAAATCATATACATGTTCCAAGTGTGACGAATTCGCGGTTAGGCAGCCAAAGATTCTGGAAACCAGGAAAGTTTAGTGAATATTCTACAGCAAAAAGGGTTGCATTTGCGTAAAGCTGAGGCAGGTAGAACAATCCTGAAGGACGCTGTTGAAGAATCCCAACAAAATCCTGACATTCATGCAATAACCTTCGACTTTATAAATTGACTACGAGACTTTGTTTTTACTAAAAAAAGTTATCGACCTACAATTTTAGCATCCATTGCTGTAACAAACCTGAACAAGGATAGTTTTTATATGGGACGAATACACCGCAAAAGGGGATCCGATGAGATTACCAGTTGCCTGCAGCGGTACTGCCTTATAAGCAATATCAGATACCTGCGGTGAGCAAAACAAAAATTGCACAATAGTTGCATTTTGTTGTATATTTTGTCTAAAGTCGCTTCCAAAAAAATGTTTATGTTTTTCTACAAGTAGCGCATACCATGTTACCAAGCGATCGAGACTTTGCCTTTGTACAGAAGTATTCCAAAAAATATCAAGCCATGTATTCTCCTATGGAGTGGCAAAAATTTTCTCAAAGGAGCACAAAAGAAAACACCGTTCATCGTGACACCGATGAAGAAAGAGAATTTCCATTCATTTTCAAATCTGAGAGACGCTTTCAAATAAAATACAGTGTCAACTGAAAAAACAAACTTTAGCATTAATACAGCCGGTAAATTAGAATTCTCCAGAAGTACTCCATCCGTAATGTTAGGCTATGATACTTACGCTGGGTTACTAAAAATAATATCATTGAAAAAAAGGAAGACCGAGTACAACTTGGGACGAAGGATTCGATGTCACTGTAGAGCAAAAATATGCAGAAGCTTTACGCATTGAGGAATCAGAGCTGAATCAGGTGATGTCTTGCTTACAGAGGATCCCTCTTGTCCATCATACTTTCTACTGTGGTATCAAGGGAGAGAATTGAATGGGTGGGCATCTTTTACATTGTTGGATATATATTACGATAATGAGTATATGTTACGTTATTGGATGTCTTTTACATTATTTGCTTATACCTATATATACCTATAGAGTTTTTCGTTCTCTATTTGGCAATGTTTATGTTTTTTAAGGTACATAGCATACTTTTATATGTTAAGTATTTTATGCGAATAAAACCTGTTAACTAATATTATTGAGCCTATTTTTTACTTAGAAGCGAAGCAAGAAAATATTATTTTCATTAATACCTCAACAGACTATTTTAAACATTGCTCTCTATGGTATAAATAAGTAATAATAAACAATTTCATCAAAATTGATTTTTAACTGTGTTTCTTGGATCCTTGAAAAATTTTGTTTTTGTTATTTATCATGTTTTACACACGGAAGCCTCAATTAAACAACATTATTAATATTCTATCGAATTATGAAACCATTTACGCGTCAGATTTTAGATGTTATTCATCGGCTAAATGCAACAGATTGCTGAACATCAACTGTTACCTAAAATAAGGGTTCCGGATTTCTTAGCTATCGACAGAGAGACGAAATGTTAGAACACGTGATTGACATTTCGAGTTTAAGATCAAACTGGAAATTTAATAGCAAATACCCAACTGTCATCCTATCTAGCGCATAATTAGGTATGCTCAACTATTTTGACACTGGATAATCCAAACGGCCTAAAGCACCTCCCTTAGTTTATTTAACGGCAATCTAATCTTCTAATCAAAATCACCACAGACCATATTGGTAACACTGCCGAAAGTCGAAATAGCAGTGTTTAAATTAAAAATATCACTGTATTAACATGTATAACCAAGCACCACGACGGTTAGTTTCCTTAGCAAACTGCACAAAAAAAGTAATAGTAACCCGAAAATAATAAAAACCCAAACATACGATTGTATACACAATAAAGGCGATGTTAGATAAAGTATTAAGTATTTGTATACGTTAATACGTCCCTTCTGTTGAAAATTATTTATTTTACATTTACTACAAAAATATAAAAATTAGTCAGTTACATAGATTCTAGCGATGTTTATATTTTCTGATACCACACCTGAAAAAATCCGGTAGTTTGGAATTGAAGACCAGCTTCGTTATCGAGGGAGATTATTTTGGGATAGTTGGAGAGTAGATGAAGATCTGGTGGAGGAAGATCTGTAAATCTGGAGGATGTGGAATAATCTACCAACCGAGTTAGCAGCATACCGTCGAACTGTATCATACAGTAAAATCGTTTTATGCAGTCTTTGTGGTTGTTTTTATTGAATGGCAGCCTCCAGGCGTCTGAGTTGCTTGCAATAAATCCCAGCAGTGATAGATACATTGCTCGGGAGAAATTCATAGTAGACGACGCCTTCTGTGTCCTATCATATGCACGACATTATCTTCCTTTGATACGCATCAGCTTCTGCACGAGGAGTTGATTTTTTCTCAGAACTTGAACGGCTGCTTTTATTGATATTGACGTAAAGGTTTTCGTCACGAGTAATAATCTGGAACAGAAACTATCTATGCTGTTGACGACGACGAGCAAACACAGAAGCTCAAATTGTAACGCAATGATTTCTGCTGTTTTCGCTCAACCATAGAATGCAAATGTTGTAAGATGGATGATTGATCACAATTCACCAGATTGGCCAATTTAGCAGTTGATTTGCATAGATGATCTTGAATTAAAGTGTTTACACGGTCTTCATAGGAGCCAGACGGTCTTGTTGAACTTGGAAAATCATTCCTTCCTACATTCATAACAGAAATCTATTTTCTTGAGGTACTTATCGCGATGGCGTTTTCTATGTAAGCAGCACGAATGCTTCTTGTAACTTCCAAAGCCTTTGTTCCTTGGTTAAACTCAAACATGGGTCTATGTTGGAAATGTTCGCTTTTTCCACCTAATTTTCTATTTTTATAGCCCCTATATAACATCAGCTTTCTAAAGTTGACAAACTCAGAAGACATTCACTAGCATAAGACTATGACATTACATTAAGTATGACTACCCCGAAATTTTTGCCACGGAAAACACAACGCTGCGAAGTTATGCATCAACCTAATACACTGCACAAAATTGGAAATTGAACAAAATTTATTTTGATGGTATATTCGATGCTACTAAATTGAAGTAATTGCGCTATTGTTTTACTAGTTGGGTATTAAACCGTAATAGGAAAAAAAATTAACTTGAAAGTGCTCGATGTTTAATTAATACTAATGCACATAGCCTAAAAAATGAAACTATGATTGCTTTGATGATTGAACCTACAATTAAGACAATAATGTAGTCGAATTGTGCTTTAATCAGCTGTGTTGCTATCACGCGTTGTAATTAAAGCCTGACAGCGCATAGGCATACTTAAAATTGCATTATTAACTGATTCTTGCGGTAACAACGTCCATTGTTGAGCTAAAGCATTTTGGAATGCTAGACATGCTTCCATACTCTCTATTACGGGCATCAGCCTTCTTTGAAGCATGTCCCACACATGCTCGATCGAGTTGAGGTCAGGAGATCGAGCAGCCACGGAGATAACCTCTTCCTGGAACCAGTTATTCACCCTTCGAGCCGTATAAGGACGGGTATTGCCGTGTATAAACACCAATTCTGACCTAGCAGCATCAGCAAAGGGGCGGCAACTGGTTCCAGTACACGCTCGAAATATTGGTTTTGGTCCATACCGTCCAAGAAAGCGAGATGTGTTCTATAGCGCAGGATTAATTCTGCCCCAAAGCATTACTGTTCATCCTCTGTAGATATGAACCTCTTGAACATGCCTCAACAGTTCTAGCGGGCCAGTACCACGCCATATTCTCCCCTTCTACTGCCAGATCTAAATTCAAATCGAGACCCATCTGTGAAAATGCAAAGATGGAGCTCCATTCTTCTTGGCACCATGCATTGCGTTCTTGAGCCTAGGCTAAACGAGCAGCACGATTCACAAAACGTCAAGTAGGAACTCTATGTGGTCGTCGAGCGTGTAGTCCCAATTCGTGATGCCGGTTGTTGTTACCCTTGCAGGCCCTTCGTGTTTTTCGACGGCATCACCAGATTTGTTATAACCTATCCATAATCAACAAATCACAACACGCGACGTGTTGGATTCTTCTGCAACATCAACTTGACGATTGCCTCCCTCCAGCATACCCACAGCACGAAGAATTTCATCCTGTGTAAAAAAACAGCGCTTTACTTTTGAAATTAATGTTAAATTAACATATAACACCAAATGGTATGAATACAGGATAACTAAAAGATGTTTTAGTAATGGATGTAATATAAATAACTGTGATTCATTTTGCTGCTGTGCTGCTATTTAAAATTTAGCAAGTTAAACTAATGATTAGTCAAGCAAATATATCTAAATGGGTGGAAGAGATGATCATAATAAACCTTGTTCCTTAGACCATTTTGAGAATAATAGAATCGTCTGTAAACCAAAGAAAATTGCAAACAAATGCAAAAGCACATTGCAAAAAAATGTACACTTGCATGTATAGCTGGATTCTACTTATGTATTTCTATTCAACATCATTTCAGTTATTATTCCTGAGTTTCAGTACCTACAACTCTTGATAGTAACTAAGCACAAATACGAACACAGTTTCGTAAACTACCTCAGAAGCATTTTACTTGTGTAATGCTTATTTGCTTGCAGATTTCTTTAAATGTGATGAGTTAAAGTTGCGGTATGATCGTCTTCCTGAAATTAAGTTTAGTTTAAAGTTTTAATTGCTTCCGCCGTCTTTGAAATTAGTTGCGATTTTGTCTATTTCATTTGCTGTACACGTCAAGTTTTGATCCCTCTAACAGCAGGGAGATTCGGAAATACACTTAAATTTAAATACAATTTACCTTAAAAGTTTAATGCTACGCGTGTGCATAGCATGTTTCAATAACGAAGTATCCCATTTTGTATGATAACATAAGATTGTTGATCGATTTTAGTTGTAAGATCGTATAGAGAATTCTGGGTTATGCTAGAGCATATTAAACTTTCTTAGCTTCGATCGAGACTAACTGTAATATGGTCGTCAGAATGTTACTGTTAGTTCTTAACTGCAGGAAATGAATCTTTTAACTGTGCATTGAATATTTACAGCAACTCAGAGTATTAGAAATCCATATTACGACAGCCATTGAGTTAGGATTCTCCCTTCTAGTAAATAGAAAAATCGTAAGCTTAACATGCTCTGACTTGTGAGCCGAAGAATTACAGAGAGGATTCTATGATTGCTGAAGTTATGTCAGAAACTGCAATGAAGTATGTCGGGGAAAAAGAATAAACTTTCCAAAGCAAATTCATGGTACCAATATAGAAAGAATATTATGCAACACCTGGAATATCTATTAACAATCATTGCAATACATATTTAAAGACCCGCCAAATTTTCGACATAAAGACCTAATGGACCCCGAAATAATTAACAAATCAGAAATACATTTGCACCCTAGAATCGTGCGCACACATGCCCTACGCCTATGGGTATAACATCAACAGCACCATCCTAATTGTTATTGAACTACGCGACTCTCATGTTATCGATTGAATGCTCAATTACAAGCAATGCTTGCTGCATATAGAAATACAATCAACCAAGGAACTATTTTTAAAGAACTACATTATCATGGGAAACCTGAGAAGGATACCAAGTCACCTAATAAAATCCAAGAACATGTAGATGAAAATTGGAAAGATTAATGGGGATACGAGAAACAGGATTTTACTTTGGGTAAGAATTGACCAACAATAACAAATTGATTTGTTTGTACCATATGTACAAAAAAATTTTAGATAAAGGGTGGCTTTGTACTTCAATACATCGGTCTTAGATGATTTTATGACAATTAAATGTCAGTTTTAATCAGATTTAATTTAATAATGGTGTTTACAGAAATACATAAGCGATTCATCGTTGAATCTTATTTTCGCAATGGAAATCTTGAAAATGGGGAATGGATTTACAGTACCCGCCCTTGTATGGTTGAATTTCGACAACAGTTTCCTGATTTTGTGTTTCTGGAGGCCGACTTTTTTAATGTGGTACGAAATTGTGTGCGGTTATTTAGAGAAACAGGAAGCGTAACACGGAAGAGCGGAAGTGGAAGGCCAACAGTCCGTACAGAGGAGACCATTCAAAATGTTCAAGAGATTATGAATGAAGCACCTACAACATCATTGCGCCGACTCGTACAACATGTTCCTGTATCTGTAGGTACCTGTAGAACAATTTTGAGAAGAGACATTGGTCTATTTCCTTACAAGATGCAGACAACTCATGAATTGTTACCGGGTGAGAATAACAGGCGCGTGTTGTATTGCCAATGGTTCACTCAACATTTATTGAATAACAATGACCTCTTAGATTTAACACTCTTTACCGATGAAGCATGGTTTCATTTATCAGGGTATATTAATTCACAAACCATGAGGATGTGGAGTGCTGAAAACCCTCATATATTTTGTGAGACCCCGTTACATCCCCAGAAAATTGGTCTATGGATAGGTGTCTCTAGAAGACAATTAATTCCCATATTCTTTGAAGGAACTGTCAATGCTCAAAGATATCGAGACAATATCTTAAACCGCTTCACACACCAACTTCGTGACGATGAGCTACAACATGGATATTTCCAACAAGGCGGTGCCACTTCCCATACGACTCCACAATCCATTGCTTATTTGCGTCAGTTTTTCGACGATCACCTGATCAGTTTACGTTGTGAACCAGAATTTCCGCCGAGATCACCAGATTTGACTATTCTTGATTACTTTGCTTTTCCGCATTTAAAAAACACAATTTTTAAAATTCCAGTTCACACACTTCTTGAGTTGCGCAACCGAATAGTTGAAGAATGTGCCAATATCACACCCGTTATGCTCCAAAACGCATTTGATAACATGAAAAGGCGTGTAAATTTATGCTTGGATGAAAACGGTGGACATTTTGAACATTTATTGTAATATGTACTTGAAAATAAACCCTCGATCCCCTCAATTTAAAAGCAGTTTCAAAGTGCGACATACGTTCTGACATACAAAGCCACCCTTTATCTAAAATTTTTTTGTACATATGTTATATTTTATTAAGGCCTTTGGTTAAAGTTCCATCCAAATTTTGATGAATGTTCTGGCGAACTTTGTAAAGTCGTGGAATTACGAACATTTAATCTTAGCTTACGTTTTATAATTAAATTATCAATGACGTCTGGAGAGAATCCATTGTGTAAAGCAATCTTTTGATGTACCGATATTCAATCCGGTATCAATTTGGATATGATGGAAAAGTAAGTAGTTTATGAACCAAAAAATTAAATGTTGGAAACAATGATTTGAGTCATTGGTTATGCATTTTTGTACATTGGTTTGTTTCCTGTGAACGTCAAAACCTAATCCTCTACTGTTATCTCTAATAACTAATACGTCAAGAAAAGGTAACTGTTCTTTGTTGCATACTGTAAGCATTGCAGGATTAGAATGTACAATTCTGTATATGAAAGCTGGTGTAATAAGTTTTTGGCAACTTTTCAAGTTTCTCTTGTTTTGCTGAACATACTCCTTAAGAGGTTTTTGGTTAACTGTCTGTAAGGACCGTTCTTGAGCATAACATCCACTCTCCCATTTGTTTTGTCCAAAATGACGATCCTATTATCTTTGTCAACTTTCATAAAAAAAAACAATTCCTTTCATAAGTCAATGGTCTCTATTAACAGATTCTGGTTTTCCGACAGAATAAAATTTCAAATTATCCGAAATCTGTGTTTTCCAGCTTTACTCATGAACTATTTTGTTGGTTCATCCAAGTTGCTGATGGCACTTTCAATTCCAATAATAATTTCATCTACTGGAAGGTTTCACAAGATTCATTAGTGACAATATTCGGTGCATCTTTCAGAGTAGTGTGTTTACTGTCAAATTTGGCACCTAAACTATGCAGTTTTTTACTATGGGTTAGCAATTTCTTCTAAAATTTATGTCAATTAAATTCCGAAACACGTCTAAGAAAAGTGCAGTATGCTTGGAATTGGTTTTCACATAAGTTACCCAATGCAAAGATAACTACCCACAATCCTATGAAACGATTATCAACTATCACAGGAACTAATCGAAATAAATCAATAAAGTTCATTTCTACCATGTGTCTACATTTCTTAATTCAAGTCCATATTTTAATCGATACCGGGGCATTAAAAACGCTTATTAGAACAAAGATGACTTTAAAATATTTTCTAAAACTAATAATAGTGAAACAATTATTAAAAATCCAAATAGAGCGTCAAATATAATTCCATCATGAAAGAGCAAGTATCGGATTACTTTCAATATTTAAAGTAAACAATAGTCACCGATTCCAATTAATAATTTCGATAACAGATGTGATGGCTGAATCGAAACAGATTTATTGTAAAAGCAAAGGTCAATTTAAACCTACATAAAATTAGTTAGTGGTTAGTGGAGGGGATTGTCACCTGTATGTCATCAACAGCAGCTTTTCGTACTTTCTAGAATTTTGGGAGTTGTTAACATATGAAGCAATAGATTAGTTTGCTGAGCGTCGGAAAAACGTTCTCTGAAATATACAAATACCCGAATGGGGATAAATACGTTCGACAGTGGAATGATCATTCTTTAAACATACATAGAATTATCGGCAGATAGTCGTCTGACCAATGCGTATGTCTATACAACGGTTTGAAACTTACAGGGGGTGTATACGAAGTGTGTTTAATTGAAACCCATCTTTGCGTTATTATTTAACAATTAAAATTACAAATAATTACCGTCACAGTTAAGGCACCCATCCCTTTGTTTTACTAACTGACCTATACCAACATTAGGGAATTCTCGTGGGTGCCAATTGAAGAAGTCTTCCACAGCTATGTGTACTTCTCCGTCAGACCCAAAACGCCGTTATAGGGTGGATGCTCTAAAACCCTCCATTTCTTTAGTTGAAGGTTTTCTTTTACCACATTAGCAACATGAGGTGCAGCTTTGTCGTGCAGCAAAATGACCCCACGCGTAAGATTTCCTAGACGTTTCTGTCTTATTGCTTGATGAAGAATGTTCGAAGTTACATTGTACAGAATTGCATTGACATTTACTCCGTGTTGTTTAAACTCTAGCAACAAGAGTCCTTCATAGTCGAAAAAAAATGTTAACATCACCTTGCCCGCAGAAGGTGGTGCTTTAAACTTCTTCGGTGGTGGTGAACTTGAATATTTCCACTGCATCGACGATAACTTATTGAATGGGTCGTAGTAATGGCACCAAGTTTCGCCACCAACAACTATTGACACAAGAAAGTCATCACCATTTTGCTTACAGTCTATGAGGTGTCGCAGAGATAAGCCCATTCTCAAGCATTTTTGTTCATTAGACAAGAGGCGAGGAATCCATTGCGAACAAACTTTGCTGTAACCCAGATTACGAACAATACTATGGACAGAACCTACACTGGCACCAACTGTTTCTGAAACTCCTCTAAATGAAATTCGACGATGTTCTCTAATAAGGCCTTCCACACATGCCATATTGTTTTTTGTTAAAGCAGTACATCGTGTACCTGGTTGCGACTCATCCATAGTGCCCTCTTTTCCATTCTTAAATTTTCAACAGCATTGCTTCACAGTTGGGCACGCAATACATGCATTTCCATACACTGCTTCCATTCGCGTATGAATCTGCAATGGCTGCACACCTTCAGCGCATAAAAATTGTAGGACAGCATGCTGATCAAACTTGGACGGATTTTCAAGGACTAACGCCATTTCAAAATCGAAGTTTTAAAAGTCAGAATCAAATTCAAACGCCAGAAATGTATTAATTTGTTGCTTACAAACACTACTAACATTAACAAACATTATTTGAATTATTGCATTTGTTTTTAAGGCTCAGTTGATGAAAGATATGTTTTACTCGAACAACCTTCGTACATTTTTTAAATAAATTATATATCTGCTGGAAACACCTGCTGTTTGGTGCTTCAAATTCATAAAACAGGGCGTTTCTGATACTACAAACATCTCAAAGTATTAGTACATTCCAATAAATAAAGCAGAATTAGGTGGGGTATTTCCAGAAACGATATTTAATTCGCGCAGAGACAGCAGAAGGCGAAACAAAAACTGATTTCAATTAAAGTTAGGAAAAGCAATTATTCATTTTACGATGAAATAACTCCCATCTTAAGCTCTGCGTTCTTATTAAGATATGATTTATGTTTTCTTTTTTTTAATTATCTTAATGAAATAAAGAAAGCAAATTATGATTAATTTAATTCCTTATTTTGATAACTCCGCTGCATGAGTAAATACCCTCGTGACTTTTCTCCATTCTGCTATCCGTTTGCTCGCCAAATATTGTATATCTTAGGAGATTGGTGGAAAGGGTTTTAATTAATCTCTTCCATCCTTTTCCTCCGATATTTTCCCGTGTTGTCTTATATTGCGGTCTTAAGCAAAGACGTCGAGAGCAGATATTGGACAAACAAGACGCTACTAAAATAAATCTTGAATTCCCTTACAGTTACTTATGAATTTAATATTGGTGTTTTTGGCAACATCAAGCGAAAATCTGAGGAAATCGTTGCTAATCTCCAAACAATCCTATTAAATTGGTTTCCTCGTTTTTATAGTAGTCTAGGAAAAAACAGGAATTTTAATGAAATTCTCTAGTCGCTGTTGTTTGTACTAGGATACTAATTTTATTTTAGTAAGTATTCCTTGTAATCAAAGGATTTCTGTACGTGGCGTGCAGTAGGAAAACAGGATTATGTAAGTTGGCACCGAATTAGACGGCACCAGTTCGTAATGCAGTCTCTGTCTCCTAGAATTATTCATTGGACATCTAATGAACCAGGTGTCGGCTGGCACAAACCTCTTACTGTGTAACTTATGAGGGAATTGAAATCATTTAGTCCGCTCCGGCAGTTTCGTGCTTGTGTCACAAGCAATTTTAATGCTTTTAAATAAATTTAGCGAAATTGAGAACTAGGTTCTGAGTGGGTGAATGTGATTTTGTTTTATTTCGCTTGATTAATCAGTGGATGATTGCGTTTTATGTAATAGCTAATACACACGAAATGAAAAATTGGGAACGCCATTAAAATAACAGGAAGTTGTATAAATTTTAATTAAACGCATATTTGAAGCTAATTCGATAAATTCTTTTATTATTTGAATTTAACTGAATAATTTAAAATGCCGCAAAACAGGCAAAGCCACTCAACCGACTGAAAAATAAGCAAATCCTATTGATTTTATAATTTTAGAAGGTATTGCAATATTAAAATTTCTATTTAAAATTGCTGCAGTCGAGGTAATGAGTGGTTATGTTGAAATACGTATTAAACAAATAAACGTCTTTTGAAATTATTATTAATATCGTATTCCCTTCTTAAACTTAAAGGTAAATTTACTTTCTTCAATTAAATAATACCCAAAATAAATCATTTATATGGAAACAGTTTTCACATGTCTGATATGAATTACCGACTAATACGTATACATTTCACACTGAAATACACTACTGACATACAGGGAAGTTTTCTTTTTAGTATACATTGCCTATGTATACTTTTAAAAAGAACGCGTCAATTACGCTGTAACGGTGCTGCCTTTTGCTTATTGGGCCACTCGTTATATTGCTTATATTGCTCGGGTAAGCTCGTGAGATGTCCAGGGATCAGTAATAACAGCTTGTAAATAACAATAGGTTTATTAATAAATGTGTAAAATAAATATAATATGTTTGTACACAAATAAATTAAATTCCGTATCGATTAAGTATGTGACAAATTCTGGGTACGGCCCTGTGCTCCGCGCTGGTAGCTTCAATCGCTTCGGGGACGTTGTCGCTACTCTTCCCGAATCGGACGCTGATTGGCTGCCGTCCGTGAATTTGCGCCTGGTTGTTCGTCGGTGGCAAAATGGCTGCCACAGCTGCTCTAATTAAAGTGACAGAAAAATACACGATTATTTATTATTGTGAATTCTCGAATGGGCAAGTTTTCTGGTAAATAATTCAGGTTGGTGATTGTGAAGAAAGATTCTCACAGTGTAGGTCGACTTTACGGAAAAATAACTGAATTTTATAACTAAAATCTCCAGTGATCGCTTCGAGTCGAGTTTCTCTGGGTTCCTTCGACCTTGGCAGATCTGCATAAACAATCGGTAGGTATTACTCTAAGTTTTACGTTAAATAATGATTTCAAACAGGAATTAATTTATATTAGCTTTCCTGGAATTGCAAAATTCAAACTACGCGTTTGTCACAGTGTATTTGGTTCGAATTTTGTTTAACCTGGCTTCGCTTTCTAACAAATCTTAATCGGACGGGACTCTGAATTTAACAGTGGGAAATTATCGGGCACAGTGTTAAGCAAATCTTATTTCGCCGGCCAAAAGTTTCTCTGGTCGTTACGTAAATAAAATACGGGATAAATATGTCACAATCTTGCACAAAATTTCTCTGTGTCTGAAGACTGTATCGTTCTGGGTTTCCGAAACTACTCCGGTTCGTCCAAGTATACAGGGTACTAAAAATTAAAATTTGACGGATCGTGACAATTTCGCCACGCTCACGGCAAACTTTATACAGGGGGTTCAACTGGTAAAAGAAAAGATTACAACGTTTCTACGGCACCAATTAAACACTGATTCGAAACGTTATAATAATTTACTGGCAGAGCTTTTTATCGCCGTGGAAAAGTTCAAACACTCACCCGTCCAGCGATATAAAGGTCTACAACACGGAAATCGGTCGGTCGGGTATAAACAATATTAAAATAGCCAAGCAGGTTGAACTATAAATAATTACCAACTTCACTGCAAAACAAATGTAATGCGAATCCAAAAGATTCTTTTCCGGTCGGTCAGCTCGATTGAACTTTCGCGGCGCCTGCTGCGGTCGAGGATCGGAAGATTGCTCGGCGTCGGACTTTCAAACTGAAAATATAAAAATTGTTTAACGGTTAATACAACACCGGCAAACACTGGAAAAATTAATCCACTCGCAGGTAGGGTACGGATTTAATTAAACTGGACGGTATTCACTTGGTTAATTTTTACAGGATCGGAATATTTAACTGGGATCTTTTAAGAACAATTCTTAAAGGAAAAGCACGACTGGTATTTCTGACTTTTGAATAAATTCAAGAGCCAGGAAATAAGAGTCAAAAAGTGATTTTAAATTCATCGCGCTTG
>JABXWE010045331.1:0-10425 GCA_014611495.1 Limonius californicus
TTCCATACATAAATCAGGAAGATCTACTTCTGGTAGGCTGCAAAATTTTTTTTGTAAAGTTAGTAGTCTCATAGCCAGCAAAATGCGGAATTATCAAATAGTCAATTGACCAGTATTAAAATACTTAGTCCAATATTTAAAAAAGAGAGTTTCTGAGTAATACTTACTTGTCAAAATATTCAAGATGAGCATCTTCTGGTACATAACTATCCGAATTTTCTATGGATCGTAAAATTCGCATACGATTATGAAAAGCTTTTCTAGCTTTTGCAGCTTTACTTCGTTTTTTAGTGGTACCTGTACTGCGCATTGTAATTCTTGCAATAGTTAAAACACTTTACTGTACAAAACTAAACAATGAACTAAATTGCGCAGCGGCTGCAGAAGAACATTCTCTTAGTCACCACTTCAAAATTTTCAAACTTGTTTTCAAGTAAGGCTTAAGATTTTATCTGTGTAATCCGACAAGACTTTACTGATACCTGCATAATGAGGGTGTCATGAAGGGAAAGTATTTGTTTGTAATAGTTAAATGGGTGGCCTAACTGCAAGGCTTTTAAACAAATACTAATATTGTGCCATCTATGTCTTTGTTCATGCAATTCTAGGGGTACCTGGTCCTTAAACAACCGACTTCCACACCACCATGAGTAATCGGCGCATTTTTATGTAGTATCTCCAACATGCCTAATCCACAGCTGAATAAAGTAGTTATCAATCTTTTTCAGTACCTAAACACAATTTACTTATGAACAAAAAGAGTAAAACTAATGGACACAAACAAATCAGTGTTTAATATTTCTGGTAAATTAATGGAACTGTTCAAAATGACCACCAACAACATTATGACTTTCTGCACATCTCACTGCAATTAAACTTTGTACTCGTTGGAACATGTGTTCGTTTAAAGTTGCAGCCGTTTGGTTGATACGATTTGTTGAATCGTCCACATTGCTCACTGGTGTGGGATATACGAAATTCTTGTATAACCCCATAAATAAAAATCCAAGGGCGACAGATCAGGTAATCTTGGCGGCCAAGCTGTAGCACCTCCACGACCAATCCACCGATTTGTAAAATGATTTTGAAGCCAATTTCTAACGGTGATTCTATAATAGACTGGAGCACGATCTTGTTGGTACTAATATTTGATCCAATTATCAGTGGAACATTTACCAATAGTATTTGAAAATCTATATTTAGAAAATTTAGGAAATTTTCAGCATTAAGACGATTTGGCAGAATAAAAGGACAATTAAATAATTAATTACTTTACCTGCCGAAAGATTAACGCCGTATCGATAATGATAACTTCGAACATGACTTGCATGAAGGTGCTCATATGCCCACACAAGATTATTAGGAGTATTGTAAATTCCATCCTGCGTAACTGTTGTAGTATTTGTATACAAAATATTATCAATATAACTTTCGTTTTTCGAAAAGGATATAGGTCCTTGTCGTGTAATATTCTGTGTACTGTCGATTTTGGTATGTCTACAATCCTAGAAATACAACGCACGCTTCTCGTAGGCTTCCATTTACATTTTCTTGAATATAGGGCTATCTTACCATGAATGGACGACTACCATCATCAACTCGTTTTAGCCAGACGCTTCCTCTCTCTCGTAGTGGTTGGTCAGTTCGTTTAATAACTGTGTGGTGCGGATGTCTTCTATTTGAATAGCGTTCAGCATACAGCCTCGTCCCTGCATTACAATTACCACCAACCTCTCCAAGAATCCAAATCAAGTCAGTGTACTCAGCAAATGTGTATTCCATTAATGCAAGTGAAACGGGATTTAAAAAAAGAACAACAAATGTGTTTGACAACTGTAAAATTCGGAACAGCAGCTTCAAATTAAATATAAATTACTATCAGCCTTGCTTGGGTTTGCTTTCTCTATCTAAACCTCGAGTTTTCAACAAAATCTTAAGATAAAAAATCTGCAATTTGAACTTGTATAGACGTCATTTCTATTGTTATATCTTAAATTTATTGACGAAGAACTACTTGAATATCTATTCGTTCATCTGTGTTGTTAAAGATACAAAAATACATGCATAGGAATTTCAAACTTCAGAAGAACTAACCCGCGAAAAATAAATATTTTAACTGTTTTGTGTTCAGTATGCACTGCTGGCATATTGTCTCAACTTATGGTACACCCTGTATATTTATAGTGCATTTGTAGTACGTTTGAATGTTTAATAGCTAAATCTTCTTAAGGCAGTATCTGCAGGATTATTTATTAAACATATTGAATAAACTGGTATGCAATCCATCAAGGTTTGTCAAGCAATTGAAATGCCAACTTTTACGACGTATAAAAGACTTTAACTAGCTTACAGGTTGATCGTAATTACTGAAGGAGTTCAGTAATGCATTTACAAGTATTTTAATAACTATGAAATAATTATAATAAATGTTATACGAACTGTAAGGATTAAGTAAAGACAAACGCGTTGTTTTCCACAGCAGTTCCTAATCGAATATATTATTTATCAAACTATAGAAAATCGTACAATTCAATGATGTTTTTAAGACGTGAAATAAATAATACCTTATAGTTTTTTCATACAAACCCTTGTTCCTTAAATCAATTTTCCGTATTTTCTATTATCGAAGCCCCCTGTGTCATGAATTATTATGGATGTTTATAAATATAAAGAACTTTACGTTCTCCATCTGAGGTAATAATAGGAGCTTGAATTTATCCTATCAGCTTTGGTATAATAATTTCTTGAAACTACACAGCTGCCTGGAGTCAATAGTTCCAAGTTCGAATAATAATTCCATCGCTTATAATTTATATCAACCAACATTTATTGTCTTAGCACATTTCATTCTAGGATTTTATAATATCAGACTATATTTAAGTAGATTACAAAGTATATATCTTATATAACGTAAATATTATTATGGGTTATATAAAACATTCCATGGCTTCTTAGAGATACGATAGAAAGTTTCATGCATTTAATTTTTAGATTTGATTAAGCTGTCTTTATAGTAATATTGTAGAAATTATATTATAAACTTGATGAAATTTATATTGTATTTCCAAGATAATATTTAAAAATATACAAGAATTAGAGATGTGAGAAGCGAACAGACGGTAGGATTTACTTAACATGACAGAAGTACCTATAATGGAATACACGGTGCGATCAGAAAAGAAACGCGGTCGCCTTTGGAAAGAAACCCATACGTTCTTTATTAATTCAGAATTTTCGAAATCATATAGTTTTTATCACGCAGTAATCGCTAAACTGTTGAAGCAAAGACGTGCAGTTTTGGTCCAAAAGACTACCGTGAATAAGTTTTTTTTATCGCACTGTACATATAAGATTAAGAATAATAACCCTCTGGTAGTGATATTTACTTACATAATAAAGTACGTAGGAACCAGCCCAAAGCAAACAAGTATTCACTACAAGTTATAGTATATGGAAATAATCTTGTAGTTATAATCTATAATTAATCTATATATTTTCAAAAATATTTGACAGTTTTACTATATAAAGTTAACTGGTCGCTTGTAAGTTCTGTAATTTAAAATGTGGTTAAAAATGAGTGAAACCATTTATTAATATAATAATTATTAACAACATTAAAGTCGAAAATTGAAAACAATCATAGTGGTTTTAATTGTGAAGCTAGAATTTGGTAAAAATTACTTCATTTGTTGAACAGCTCCCATTTGTATTGGAAAACTGGAGACTGCAAACGTACACCAAACAATGTCGAATGTAAAACGACCGAACAGGAAAATATCCAACGCAGATGTCTCATAGATGCCACCACTGACTATAAACAATTCCGTAGCCTTTCGTTTGACAGGAAGCACTACCAGCAATAAGTGTGGCGAGCGAGTTTTGAATATATGTTATACAAAATATAAAATTTAATTTAAGGTCATATTTGTGTTTTACAGGAACCAATGTCAAGGTCCTGTATATTAATTCATGGTATGAAACTACATTGAATTCCGTTGAACTTCATAGAGGATAATCCAAATTTAAAACTGACATTTAATAAAATATTAGAGTTTACTGGTAATTAATACACAATTTTGATGTAATACTCGCTGCTACTCTAGTGTGTAGTATATATTTGCGGGAAAACCCGAAAATAGTTCCACACCCGGTTGCCACTTTAACACTGAGGTAGTTAGTGCCGCATTTCTAAGAAGGTAATAAATAATATGCATTTTTACAACATAACTTCAAATAATACAAAATTGATTTTTCGAAGAGCTATAATATTACTATTTGCAGAAGTACGAATTAGATACAAGTCTATTTCTAGCAAACAAAATAAACTGTACGTTGATACCAGTTACCCTTCTTGTTAGTAAATATATTTAAGGAAAGGCGGCTAAAATATTCAGGTTTTGGTCCCCAAAAGTCAACATCCGCCACTGATTACTCTCGGAGTTATCGTTATTTTACTTTATTTGATATCGATGTTATACTGTTCAATGTTCGTAATTCAATGTCATTTGCATTCCGAGTTTTACAGTTTAACGTTTTAGCAATTTGAGTTTATGGGCATTCGTGATTTTTGATTACCTTCTTATGGTTTTTTGACAAATACTAAATTCATTGTTGTATTATCACTGATAGTACCACATTTATGTGTATCCGCACAATAGTTAGTATGAGTCACAGCGACTTCTTTTTATTGAAGTATTATACACGGTATCGAAAACAAGTCTTGAATATTTAACTGGCGCATCGTGCGATCAAAAGTACGTCATGTCGACTACCAAACTCAGAAATATATTTTCTTTCTTTTGCAAAAAACATCTTATGAATATATTTCACTTGATAAATGTCGCACGGAGATATTTCTCAGGCGCAAACATACAAGTATTTTTGCAAGAGAAATATTTTTTCTACAAACATCTTCTCTCGATTGCTTTGTCTTCTTTCTTTCTAACGCAACTCGCCGTAAGAAGTATTTCTCAATGGCAAACTTGGAAGTGCTTTCGTAAGAGAAATATTTTTTCAAGAGACAATTTCTCTACATATTATTCTCCTTAAACTTTTCTTCTCTTTTTGTAAAGTAATTCTGCCCAAGAAATATTTCTGAAGGATATATTTATACAAGACTAAAATTCGTTACATTTGTTTGCTTCTTTCCTTTTAACGTTATTTTCCGTAAGAAATATTTCTCAGGGGCAAAACATAGAAGTATTTTTGTAAGAGAAATTTTTTTTTTGGGGTCAATTTCTTTATATTTGTTCTATATGGCTTCTTCTTCTTTTTTTTTCTGAACTAATTCTGCAGAAGAAATATTTCTCAGAGGCAAACATAGAAGTATTTTTGTAGGAGAAATATTTTTTGTGGCGTCAATTTTATTATATTTTTTTTGTATGGTTTTTTTTCTTCTGTCTGATGGTTTATTTCTTCTTTTTTTCTGAAGCAATTCTGCAGAAGAAATATTTCTCAGAGGCAAACAGAAGTATTTTAGTAAGAGAATATTTATATAAGGGAAACTTTCTCTAAAATGTTTTGTGTCTTCTTCTTCCTTCTTTTTTAATCAATTCTCCATAAGAAATATTTCTCAAGGGCAAAACATAGAAGTATTTTAGTAAGGAAATATTTTTTGTGGGGCCAATGTTTTTATATTTTTTTTGTATGTTTTTCTTCTTCTGTCTGGTGGTTTATTACTTCTTTCTTTCTGAAGCAATTCCGCAGAAGAAATATTTCTCAGAGGCAAACAGAAGTATTTTAGTAAGAGAATATTTATATAAGGGAAACTTTCTCTAAAATGTTTTGTGTCTTCTTCTTCCTTCTTTTTTAATCAATTCTCCATAAGAAATATTTCTCAAGGGCAAAACATAGAAGTATTTTAGTAAGGAAATATTTTTTGTGGGGCCAATGTTTTTATATTTTTTTTGTATGTTTTTCTTCTTCTGTCTGGTGGTTTATTACTTCTTTCTTTCTGAAGCAATTCCGCAGAAGAAATATTTCTCAGAGGCAAACAGAAGTATTTTAGTAAGAGAATATTTATATAAGGGAAACTTTCTCTAAAATGTTTTGTGTCTTCTTCTTCCTTCTTTTTTAATCAATTCTCCATAAGAAATATTTCTCAAGGGCAAAACATAGAAGTATTTTAGTAAGGAAATATTTTTTGTGGGGCCAATGTTTTTATATTTTTTTTGTATGTTTTTCTTCTTCTGTCTGGTGGTTTATTACTTCTTTCTTTCTGAAGCAATTCCGCAGAAGAAATATTTCTCAGAGGCAAACAGAAGAATTTTTTTGTAAAAGAATATTCATATAAGGGAAAATTTCTTTACAATTGTTTTGTGGCTTCTTTTTCTTTCTTTCTTAATCAATTCTTCATAAGAAATATTTCTCAAGGGCAAAACATTGAAGTATTTTAGTAAGGAAATATTTTTTGTGGGGCCAATTAATTTACATTTTTTTGTATGGTTTTTTCTTCTGTCTGATGGTTTATTTCTTCTTTTTTCTGAAGCAATTCTGCAGAAGAAATATTTCTCGGAGGTAAACAGAAGTATTTTTGTAAGAGAATATTTATATAAGGGAAATTTTCCCTACAATTTTTTGTGGCTTCTTCTTCTTTCTTTCTTAATCAATTCTCCATTACAAATATTTCTCAAGAGCAAAACATAGAAGTATTTTAATAAGAGAAGCAATTCTGCAGAAGAAATATTTCTCAAGGGCAAACGTAGAAGTATTATGTTTGTAAGAGAATATTTATATAAAGAAAATTTCTCTACAATTTTTTGTGGTTCGTTCTTCTTTCTTTCTTAACCAATTCTCCATAAGAAATATTTCTCAAGGGCGAAGCATAGATGTATTTTTGTAAGGGAAATATTTTTGTGGAGCCAATGTCTTCGCATTTTTTTTCTGTATGATTTTTTCTTCTGTCTGTGAGAGTAATTTTCGATAAGAGATATTTCTCAAGAACAAACATACAGTGTTTTTGTAAGAGAAGTATTTTTTAAAGGGCTAATGATGTACATTTTTTATGGTTTATGTTTTCATTCTTTGTAAAGCAATTCTTCAAAAGAAATATTTCTCAAGGGCAAAACATAGAAGTACCTATTTTTGTAAGAGAAATATTTTTTGTTGTCTCAATTTCTTTACATTTTTTCTTTGAGGCGTTTTTTTTTTCTGTCCGTGTAGACCAAATCTCGATAAGAAATACTTCTCAACGACAAGCATAAAAGTATTTTTTATAAAAGAAATATTTTTTCTAGGGATAATTTCTTCACATCTTTTCTCGGTTGCGTTTACTTCTTTCTTTGTAAAGCAACTCACCATAAGAGATATTTTGCAATGGCAAACGTTGAAGTACTTTTGTAAGAGAAATATTGTTCGAGCGACAATTTCTCTCTTTTTCTCATTTTTCGCATTAGATTTATCTTCTTTCTTCGTAAAGCAATTCTGCATAAGAAATATTTCTCAATGGCAAAACATAGAAGTATTTTTGTAAGAGAAATATGTTTTGTGGGACCAATTTCTTTATATTTTTTCTCTATGGCTTTTTCTTCTGTCTGTGTAGAACAATTCTCGATAAGAAATATTTATTAAGGGTAAACAGAAGTATTTTTGTAAAAGACGCATTTTTTAAAGGGCCAAACATGGAAATATTGTTGTAGAAGAAATATTTTTCGAGGGACCATTTCTCTGCATTTTTAGCGATGGTTTGTTTCTTCTTTCTTTGCAAAGCAATTTTTTTATAAGTAATATTTCTCAAGGACAGACAGAACTATTTGTGTAAGAAAAATATTTTTTCAGATGACAATTTATCTACATTTTTTCTGGGTGGTGTTTTCTTTTTCTTTGTAAAGTAATTCTCCATAAGAAAACAATTTCTCTTAATGTATATAATAACTAGACAAACGACGCCTTATACAGTGTTGCAAAAAAATTACATTCAGTTTAGAGGTTAGACAACCATGCAAGATTACCGGAAATGAAACACGCATGCTATGATAAGTTATCGGTACAACAGCTGATTATTCTGAAAGCCGTAACGTTGCTCTTTGGAGCAGTAATATAAAATAACGACTACACGATCATATAAAAGCCTACGTCACATAACATTCAATTGCTGTAAAATAAAACGCACATGCAACAATGTTAATGTTGCCGCTGACGATAAGTAAAAGTTGAGCAAGTACAACTTTTTATACGTACGTATGGACATCGGTCGTTCGTCAACTTTTACAATTAAGTACCGCTAGATCATCCGATCTGCCGGTTTTGTTTTTCTATTTGTTGCAAACCGAGTTCGTGTCCGTTTAACCTTGGCGCGTGCACTGCAAAGACAATAGCCATGCATCAAAAACCTCGGCAGAAGAAGATGCAGTTTAATAGGTACATCAGACGCAAAATTATTTCAAGGTTGGCCTTTGCAATAATTTCGCTGTCCGAGCCAAGAATGCTAATTATCCATTTGTCAAGGTTTATTATAATAAGCTAACTAAAAATCACTACAAATGAGAATCACATTAAAAATAAAAATAGAAATGAAGAAGAAAACAGGTTATACACATGTAACCATTTGCTCTAAGAAAATAACCTGTTACTACATCTTAATTGCATTACTGATATTTGCAATTAATTTCCGATACATTCTATATTTTGCAACATCTACTTAGAGTGCTTTATTCTTACGAGACGTAGCGATCTTCTCTCCTATGCCTGTGTTGCGCCTTTAGAGTGCCACAGACATAGAGGACCTACAGTTTAACGTGGGCTCCGAACCACAAGAAGTGTAAACACTTCTACTCCAGAGAAGATTTACTAGGCAGAATACCTTGCTGGTTTGCCATTGCCTTGCGAGGGAGAACGGCCGTTAAAAATCCGATGTTCCGGTACTGGGAATTGAACGCAGGATCTTCAGAGTAGAAGTCTAACGCGCTAATCTCTAGCCCACGGCCGTCTCATTTTGCAACAGTGAGTCGTTTTATTTGCTTATTAGTCAAATTAGCGTTACAACTATTTAAATGTATTTAAACTTATAGACATTTTACATTGTACAAATTGGATTTCTGATATCTGAAGAACAATAGTTACCACCATATATTTATTTGTCATATATGTGAATGCAATTAATTACGAAACGGCATCATTTTTGATTTGTATTTAATTATATGTCAAATAAAACTAACAATGGTTACATTTCATCATTTGTTATACCAAGATAACATACGTGTGTATAGCAAGTTATTTTACTTCTTTAAGGCTAGTTTCAAAATATATGAAATGATTTATATATATTGCTGTAGTTACTCGCCTTTTCATAATTATAATTATCGCCCCACGTTGGTGGCGACAAAAAGTTGCTGTGTAATCAAAGTCATGGTAAAAAACAAACAACTTATGCCAACTAGCTCAAACATAAAACTGTTATCTCAGGGAATTACTCGTGGCTTCGATTCGTACAAAAAAATTAAAAAAAAACGTTCTACAAAAAATTAATATCACATGCAAATTCGTAGAACCGTCACTTTGCTTTAATGTCACCGTAACTAGTTTATTTTTTATCAGCACCAACTTTTACACTGAAGTTTGGCACGCTAAAATGCCCCTGGACGGCTATTCATCTGGTACCCAGACTGCATACACCTCCATGTGGTTGGTACAGCTCTCCGTTAACTCCCGGCTCCTCCCGACACATCATACTATACCATTCTTTACTTGCGACAATTAAAACCACATTTCGTTTAATGATGCTGTATTCTCCTTTAAAATATTACATTTTTTGTGACATCCAAATTAAAAAACCGAAAACAAACCTTCAAACAAAAAACCAAACTTCCTTTTTTTAATTTTACCTTAACTACTAATGAAAATACAAAGATTATGACAGATCGGAAAACTGTCATGCTGTCAAAACCCATTTTTAAGATATTATTAATTTACACAACAAATCATAATAAAACCGTTAGATGGCACTTTTGCCCAATTAGTATTGAAGCCCCCCATTGTAATATCACAGCAATATGTATGCATTTTACATATCTGAAGTGAATTATTGATATCTTAAATGGCCTTCTGATAACAGAAGCCTATTATACTTATCACAATCGACTTGTTTTACTGCTTATTAAGGCTAGTCAAATTAGGATTAAAACTATTTAAACAGTTGGACTTCTATTTAATGTATTTGAAACAATTTCTCTATATGTGAAATACATCTTAGATATCTGAGAGGGTTTTCTGATATCAAAAGGACAAAAGTTATCCCATATACATTAGTTTGCCATATGATACATGAATGAAATTATTACGAATTGGTGTAATTTTTGATTTGTATATAATTATAAGTTAAATAAAACTAAAAATGGTTACATGTTGTCATTTGTTATACCACAATAACACACGTGTGTGTAGTAAGTTATTTTACTTCTTATTAAGGCCAATTTCAAAATTTCAAAA
>JABXWE010045332.1:0-19645 GCA_014611495.1 Limonius californicus
GTCTTTCTTACGTGATTTTCTATTCACCCACAAGCTCGCTTATCCTATAATTATAGCAGTTCACAAGTTCCGAAAAGTATCGTTAACCTAATTTTAAATTTCTGCAGAAAATTAATATTCCGTTTACAAAATACTACATTTTTCACAGCAAACGGTTAATTATGTAAGCAAACAAAGGTCACGAGACTAAAAACATTCTGTTTACACATCTAATTATATGCAATTTAATTTATCAAATGCTTATGTAATTATATTTCCTGATTTCTAGCGCAAACGGTAGTTTCCGTTTCTAAGAACCTATTCCACGTAAAAAATATGGCATTTGAACGCTCATTACCATAAGAAAAAGGATATTAATATAACTTTGTGGCGTAATATTTATTGGTACTTAATCCTGTTCTAATTTTAAGTTCGGGCGAGGTTCCGCTCAAATATGGAAAGCATACCACATTCGCTGGCATTTTACTTAAAATCTTATTGAGACTTCTTATAAAATCATTTTTCATACTGTTTGACCTAGAACTTTTGAAAGTGAAGCCTAGAACTAATTTACTTTGAAATATGTTGAAATTCTAGGCACGCGTAATTCCGTATGTTAAATATGTTAAACTGTTTCTGAGATGCTTCCGATTTGAACTAATTTACGTTTAAAATTTAAATTCTAAGCCTTGGTTGAAGTAATTAAGCATAACGAGAAGATTCTGTCAAGGTATAATTGGTGTTTAATTTTTTTGTCCGCGTAATTGGTGTATTTTATTTGCTGTAATTCTTTGCATTCTTTCCAGACTCAATTATAGTTCAAATTGCTTTTCAAAATTCGGCAATTATGGTTTAATTTATGAACTAACAATTTTTGTTTAATGATCCATGTTTAAGGTGTTCGAAAACGTTAAGCATAAGGAAGCATTTCCATTTCGTAGTTGTTTGGGCTTAATTGGCTGCTACATGTAACCGAAAACGACTAAAATCATTAATTAAGCTATGTTCTAAAATTTTTAATTAGTAAACGTCTAATTGAGATCTTATTCTAAATTCGAAGGAATGATGAAAACAAATGCTGCAATATTCAAATCAGCTTCACGAAGACGACACGCAAGAAGGCGTAGATACGTAATTAACTGTTAATAATTTATGTGAATACTTTCTCAATGATTTTTGAATACAAAAGCATCGGAATTTAATAACATTGTTGACCTACTCCGTCTTAATTCCATTGTCACGAAAATAATGTCAAATTGACCTGCTGCTGTCCGCAATACAATCACAACGAAATTTCGGTATTTAGAGGAAAGAATGGTTATGGAATTTAAAGATAATTCACACCTACTCTACACAAGTCACGGTTGTCTTGATGTCTGGTTGTTATTAATTATTTACAAGGCGTTATCCGTTTCTTGGTGTCAAAGACATTAGTGAATTTAGTGATGTTTATGTTTTCACCCGTCAATAGCATGTATGCATTGTATCAAAAAGGAAGCTTATGTACGAAATGGTCTAGCTAGTTGTTTTACATTAATTACACAAAAACTGGTATTTAATTCTATTTGTTATTTCGTCTTTTTCAGATTATCTGCAAAGGAATATTTCTATTCCTTGAAAAAGCTTGGGTTTTTAAGATCCTATGTACAGTGATGTGAAAGAGTTCTGCATCACTCGAGGAATTGGCGAAAACTTAAATATTTTAAATTTTTTTAGACTTCAATGTACATACGCACACAAGATATTAAACACAGTAATATAGTGAAGCTAACAGATCAAATATTTGCTTGTTAAGGAAAAACAACTTAACATAAACAGTTACTCAAAATTACAAACATTATACTATTGTAATCTAAATTGAAACCTGGGATCTTAAAGTAAATACTGATTGATACATATATTAATAATTTAAAACTTTTTTGGTCAGCCTTTGTTCTAGATCAGCGTTTCTGAAAATGTGGTGGGTCGCGAGTCCATTTTTTATGGCGACAGTAAAAAACTTTTTTAAATATATTGAGTGCAGAAGTTTCTATTGTGTGATGTCTGCGGAAGCTCAAATACAAACCAACCAAAATGAAGATAAGTGGTACGAAAATATGATTCCGACTACTTAGCAATCGGGTTTTCATGGAATGAAGATGAAGATAATCCCAGACCGCAGTGTGTTATTTGCAATGAAGTACTTGCAAACGGCACATTGAGACGAAGCATCCCGATTTGAAAAACCCTTATCCGGAATTTTTCAAAAGATAGCTGGACGAGTTGAAAATATAAAAAACAAAACTTAAGCATTTCACCAAGATCAACGAAAAGGCTATGCACGCCTCATACCTGAATAGTTATCGAATCGCAAAACTGGTAAGTTGCAGACAATTGGCGAAAGTTTAGTGCTGCCAACGATAAAGGATACAATTGGAGTTATGCTTGGTGAAAAGAACTTAAAGGAAGTCGAAAGGATTTCACTTTCAAATAATACAGTCGCACGCAGAGTTGATGAAATGTCCCAATGGGTAGAAAATCAACTGGTCTAAAGAGTAAATTTTTCTCGCTACAACTGGACGAATCTACTGATATACAAGGTTTGTTGTCGCTGCTTGTTTTCATACATTACATATGGAACAACGAATATCGTGAAGAATTTATTCGAAGAACTAGAAAAGACTCTCGACACTTATATAAAATCCAAAGGTTTACATTGGATGAAATGTGTCGGGATATGTACAGACGGCGTCCGAGCCATGTGCGGTAAAAAGAGCGGTGTTGTGACTATTAAAATAGTGAACTTAATAAAATTAAGACCGTTACAATCGTGCTTATCTGAAAAGCTTTGCGAAGAGATGGGGAGCAACCACAAATCACTTCTTCTGCATACGGAGATACGTTGGCTGTCAAGAGGGAAACTGCTAACAAGACTTGTTGAACTCCGTAAAGTCGCAATGTTCTTGGGCTCTACTGAAGCTTTGAAGGTATTACTCTCTTTTTCATCTCCATACTTTTGTGAAGTTGGATTTTCGGCAATGATAGGAATTAAAACCAAATATTGAAACAAGCTGTAATTGTCGAACTGCTTGCGCCTGAAAATAACTAGATTTGACCTGGACTTCACTACCGTCATTAACAGCAATCGAAAACAAACGCACCCTTCACACACGCCTTATTATTAGAAATATTTTTTGTAAAATTATATTTGGTAGTAAATATTTTTTTTCGTTATAGGAGTTCCTTTTGCACCCGGAAAACTTCCTTCGGCAACAATCTGTGCTGTTCATTGGGATGTTGTTTAGTAGGTGACATTAAAATATATGTGAAGCGAATGAAAAAAAAATAAAACAGCATTTTTTTGCTTAGATGTCCTTCTATCTAGTCAAGTATCTCTGAAAAAATTTACTGCCCCTGGGATGAAGTGCGTCGCTACAGATTGGTTTTCTAAAAAGTGAGTCCCAATGTTTAGACGTTTGCGAACTCCTGTTCTAAATGATTACTTGGCATCTATTTGGCATTAAATTTACCAGTTTTCCAAGTTCTTCCTTGGAGATGCGGTAAAACTAGGCATTGATAAGGGCTTCTATAATATCCATTCCTTTTTTGTTGGCTTTTTATTCTTTGCCACAAGTTTTTTATGAACTTAATGTATGGGGATTGTGGTGGCTTGTTATGTTCATTTGGTTTTGCCACTTCATCTGAATTAGACTCTTACTTTAATTGCCGCTTTAGAGGAATTAGAATTCTATTTTAATTGCAATTCTTAAGTCAATCCCTATATTATTTTTTTTTAAGAGTTATAAAAGGCCACTTTCGCGAAGCCTTTGAAAGTTCCCTTTGTAGCCTAGACTTGCCGATCAAAAAACAATTCTCCGAAGTGGCACGTGTTATTTGTTCCAGGACTATTTCACCATATTTCGCAATGTGGTGTAATCTTTTGGAGAATCCAGGTTCGCGTTGCGTTTAGTTCTGGGGTCGAATTTCCACCTTCGTTCGGCCCGGTCAACTAAATACCATCTTCGGGGACCGCAAATAATTTAAGAAAAAAGAGTCGGACTTACCATCTTCGCGATTCCAGTGACCCAATTCCATTTGCGGGGACCATTAATAAATCAAGTACTGCAGGGGCGGCTTGGGTTTTCTATGGGTATCCATCGCGTAAAGTTTCGTATCGCTGTTTCACCGTGGGATGAACAGAACATCGACAAGTGTCGGATTTAAAGAAATACGCTGTAATTTTGTCCTTGGAAAGGCAATTCATTGTGAATTTGCCGATCGCCTTTGGCGAATTATTATCGAACCCATTGGTTGTTCCTGTACATGCGACAAACTAGGAAGATTGCGCAGCGAAAATTTCGTCTCGAAATTTTCCCGAAGAACGTCTACCTTTTTGCCCGGATTTCAGAACACCCCAGACTGTGTCTGCAGATTTTCCTGCATCCAGAAAACGCCCCAAAATTGTGCCTGCCTCTTTACGCCATTCATCGAAAGCCAAGGTAAAAGAACTAGTTTTTGTGAAAAAAGAACCTTTTACGCGTTCAACTGTCAAAATTCAAGGGATTGAGCCTTTTGCTTCATCCGACAAAAAGCGACTTTTAGTCGTCGTTTGTCATTATTTTTTTGTTACTGTTAATTGATAGAAGTAATCATATATTGTATTATTCTTGTAAACTCAGACGCCACTGGCCACGTAGATTTGTTGAAAGATTTTAAATGCCGTACGCCAGGGGCGGTGAGTTCCCCCTTAATCGAACGTTCAATTTAACCGTTTGTTGTATTGAGTAAAATATTCCCAGTTGCTGTCATTATATTTTGTTTGTATCGCCATTTATTCTCGAAAGGTTAAAATTATATGTATTTTGAAATGATTACATATTTTATTATTGTATGTTCTGTATTTGTGTGTGCATGAACTTTGTAAGTTTTATAAACAGGAGGGAGGCTCAATAAATGTGAGTCCGATTCCCGTAAGCCGCCGGCTTCTCGGCCTTCCACGAGAACCTGCAACCGGCTGTGATTTGGAAAGTGGCGCCCGTTAATTTCGACATCCCCTGTACACAACCAGGAACATTTCCTCCTGTAAGCGGTTTTCGTGAACCGCCCGTACTCCTCTGAGCTAAGCTGCAGACCTTTTTCCACCTATCCTGTTGCGGGTCGACGAAAAAGCTTGTTTGGCCCGTAACCGGCTAATCCATTTTATCGACTTTATTGGTCGCTATCCAAAACTAAACCACTTTTGCTCTAAGACAAGGTCGAAAATACACTTTTATTTTCCAAACAAATCTTTTTCACTGAGCTACATTTTGTTCTGCAGTACTTTAACATATTTTGTGACATTCATTAACCCACATACGACATACAGTCAACCAATTACTTCGGCGTACATGCACCGCTAATCATGTCAGAGGCTAGGTGTTGTATTATTGGAATGCATTTTGGTGAAAGTCTTTCCTAGAAAATCTTTTGACATACGTTTTATTAGCATAGTTTTTGATATTGAAGATGGATTCATCACTGAAAGACATCCTTTTCCGCTGTTCAGTGACGATGTTCCTTAGCCTATCATAAATTGTTAAGTCTGTTTCACAGAAAGCAGTGCTTTCTTGCGTGCTCTACATCCTCGTAGTCCAGACTTAAGAAGTCATCTTCTCGCAGTAAATATACATACACAAACTCAAACTAGAAGCTTTTAACCATAATTTGGTCAATTCTGTAGAACTAAAGCTCTTGTCAGTCAGACAGGTTCTTTTTAGCCAGCATCTTCTCTAGCAGAGATTATTTTTGGGTCACCACTCTGAGATTTATTTTCAATTTTATTATTTTTAGAATTTTTCCTAATTACTCAAACGACTGTTCATCACTTCTTCTTCTTCTTTCTGTTTGCCCCATCTATACCTCACGGTGTTGGGTCTTTATTCTCCGTATGTCTGTGGTGGTTTTTCTTCTTTTCCTTGCCATTTCATCTATTGTGTCTTCCCACTGGATTCTCGGCCTACCCCGTTTTCTCCTTCCTTCGGAAGGCAACGGCTACATTTCATTGTTCTATTGTTAAATGGTTTCTCTGCATTGTTGTTTATTATTAAGAACACAAATGTCTTCTTCTTTATCTTTGTTCCCATTTATACCTCAAGGTGTTGGGTCTTTAATCCATCTCTTAAGGTGTTCCTTTCTCTTGCCATTCTCCGTATCTTTGCGGTGGTTTTTCCTCTTTTCATTGCCATTTCATCTATTGTTTCTTCCCACTGGATTCTCGGTCTACCCCTTCCTTTGGAGCTCATATTGAACATTTTCTTGGATATTCTTTCCCCCTCCATGGGAACCAAATGACCATACCAGCTTAGTTGTTTATCCTCTATTTCGTCTCTAACGCTTCTGTTACGTATCCTATCCCTTCTGGATATCTTCCGGAGATACCTCACTTCTGCAGCTGTTATTTTGGATGTATGCTTATCCAGCATCGTCCACGTTTCCGACCCGTAGTTGCGTTTAGGTGTGTAAATGGTTTGGTATAAATGTAATTTTGTTTTGGTGCTTAATTCTTTCTTTCTACTAGGGTATTGTTTATTTGGTAGTAGATTCTACTTGCTTTGGCTGTTTGGCTTATTTCTTGATCGATCTTACCGTCTTTATTAATCATAGTTCCTAGGTATTCGTATTTTTCTACTAGCTCTAGTTGTTGTCCATCTATTCTTACGTCTACGTTTTCTTCTCTTTTTTCTTTTGTGATATGTAGAAGCTTACTCTTGTTCTTATTTATTTCCATTCTTTTTTCTTGTAGGCAGGTATTCCATATTTGAATGTTTCTTTGTAAGACATTTATTTTGCCTGATATTATTAAGACAATATCGTCTGCGTATATAAGGTCTTGTGTATATACTGAAATTAGGTTGTGGTATCCTATTCTTGTCGGTCTAATTTGGTTCTTGGCTTGTTTTATTATTATATCCATGTAGGCAACGAAGAGAAGTGGACTTAAACTGTCGCCTTGTTTGATTCCCTTTTCTATTCTAAACTCTTCCGATGTCTTTTGGTTTAGTCTAATTATTCCGTCACGTTGCTGTATATGCTTTTGATTACTTTTTGTAATTTTGAATTTGTCCCAAGTTCATCTAGTGCTGTCTTGGCACTTGATCACACGTTGCTTTTAGATCTAGGAAAGCTAAGGATATATCTATATTCATCACACTGCACTTTATTAGCAATTTAACGGGCGGAAGCTCCTTCGTTATAATAGAAAATGACTTCATACCGGTTTTCGTTGCATAATTTGATCTGTTTCTTTGACAACATGTACATTTCAAATAAATGTCCTAAATACAGTGCAGAGTGTGTATCTACATATAATTAGATTACGAGACGTATTTCGCATTCAAATTAGTCAAGAATTGGAATTAAGTAATTTCTAATCACCTCATTATTTTTCAGAATAATAGATAATTGGTTAAGAAATGTAGACAATAATGTCTATTTAAATTTTTCTAAAGAATTCCGAAATCACAGTGCGCAGATAAACTAAATGACATGGTAGTAGTAAGATATTTAAATATATATTTCAAAATTTATATCAGAAAGTTGCGTTAAACTCCAACAAACAATTACCACTTTGGTGATGCAGGACTTTCTCACATCACTGTATGTATACGTATATTTGAGATATGAACTACAAAAAAAGACAATGAACAAATAAATAACATTTCATATAAGATATCCAGAATAGTTAAGGACTTCTTTATTGTAATGTTCTTCTTCGAGTGCTTTATCTCTTACGAAACGTAGCAATTTTATCTTATATGCCTGTGTTGCGCGTTTAAAGTACCACAGACATAGAGGCCCTACAGCTTAATGTGGGCTCCGAACTACAGAAGGTGTTAAAACTTCTACTCCGGAAAAGATTTACCAGGCAGAATACCTCGCTGGTTTGCCATTGCCTTGCGAGGGAGAACGGCCGTTAGAAATCCGATGTCCGGTACTGGGAAGTGAACCCAGGACCTTCGGCGTAAAAGAGTAACGCGCTAAATCTCTAACACACGATATTATAATAGAGACGGTTAAAAAAAAATTATTTACTCTAAATTCTTCTTCCAAGCTGACGTGAATGTTGTATGCAGCGGATATCGTAAATCATACTATTATCTTTGAACTTTCTCAACATTTTCGAAATTCTTTCATAAAAAGAGAAAATAATTAAATTTTAGAGGACAATAGAAACGACTGAAATATACAAATATCCTCTCGGCAGTAAGATAATTAGTATACAGTGTGTGAAAACCTATTAGATAAATTTTATTAGTGAAATATTATCTCAAAAATCGTCATGATCCGATTTAAATTTGAACACAGTACTAATTTTTACAATCAACTCATATATTTTTTATTCTAGTCCACTACGCATTTAAATTACATCAAAGAAATGTTCTCGATAACTGAAACTGTGTTTAAATATCTGTAAGCTCTAAATCAAGAAAATTAGATAGAAGTTTAATTATCCAGGACATATAGAAGAGAATCGGGTGTTATGGGATGCCGTTTCTGTTTTTGTTGATAACTTTAGTATACTCAAACTGTTTAATTGTTTAGTAACTAACCCGTTAATATTAATTACTGTCTAACATACACTGCAAAAAAATTAAATTTCAAACATATAGCCCAGAAAAAAATTCTTTCACCTGTGATACATACTTGGTCAGTTTAAAAATGGTAAGAGAAAATGGAATACTATACGGTAATATCGGTTATGAATTTTTATTTGTACAAAAATAATTAACAACATTTAAGAACAGTAATCATAAATATGTGTAAATTATCCACCACAAATCTCATGCACCCAGGAACTGCACATTATACACTGAGCCCATTTCTCACCTCTTTTGTCATCAGAAAACCTACTACCACAATACATACATCTGCAACAGCTGATTGATTTTTAGGTTAATAATAATCGTCTTTTTTGTCTGGTCTACAGATGACTGCACTGTAGAGAGTTTTTTGTTTTCTTAGTAACAGAGGAAAGTTTTGGTAACGCTGATTTTGGCTAGCTTTCTTTTTTATTGTTTAGTCAAACTTCCAGTTCTCCTTTATTGGAAGTAGATGATACAATATGCGTTTTCTCAGATTTTTTCTACGCTGAGCAGCCTATACAACGTAGTGCACAACAAAGGATAGCGGTTTCTTGTTTTCATTTTTTCGACTTTACAATTTTGCTTGCTCTTTTCATATTTTTTCATGTCACACCTTTCTACTGTTCACCGCTCTAGCTGCTTTCGTTTATATTTCTGTGATATCTATCATAATTCGATAAAGAAGAACTGGATTAGGGTAATATGGAATACATCCCATATAACACTCTTATACCATATTCCATAATACCGAAACTACTAGTTATTAATTGCAAGCGAATTAAATAAACAATAATATCCTAATACAGCACACCGTTTGGTCACTAAGACTCAATTTTTAGTAGAGTGCACGATAAAATAACGTTGTATTTAAAATTTTATTATATCCCGCGCCGTTGAAAACTAACAATAATAGCTTTTTTTTGTATTCTTAGATTAGCTTGTTCTGATCAAGAATTCTGTAAGTACCGCCGCTTACAAGGTACTGTAGTATCCTATTTTGTTACTATTTACGATATGTGATTTACAGTACCACAGAAATAATAGTATTGCATTTATCACACCCATTCCATATTACACGGTTCTCCTACCTGAACGTATGCCTTTGATTTTCAGCTGTGGTGTTTATAATTAGCCAGTCAACTTTATATAAGTATAATTTAAATCATACTTGTAGATAATAGTATATTATACACCAAGGTAGAAAAGTCTACTATTATAGCCCGAGGGCTAAGTTTAGATCCCGAGGCGCGTAGCGCCGAGGTATGTAAGGCCCGAGGGCTATAAGACTTTTCTACCGAGGTGTATATACTTTTTTTTTCACTACTAGTAACATAAACTCTTATAATTGTCAATTTAATGACTATTTTACTTAAACCTGTATTTATTTCAAATTATAAAACAAATGGCAGTTTTTTGTTTTGTTGGTATGACAGTTGTTAAATCATCATTGGTATTCAGAAACATTGTGTTTAAACACTCGTTTCATCTAAAATACTGAAATTATTAACAATTTTCTCTTTTTAACGTTGCGTTGTTCTGCCATCGGCGAAATTTATATTGACACACTTCTCATTTGTTACGGCGCGAAAAACGTATATTCAAATATATCAAAGATTTTAAAATTAAATTAATTGTTTTAAACAACGATTTCAATGCATAAAATACCATTAAATAGAATTTCCCCATAATACTTGATCGTGCTATAACAAAATTCTCTTTGAAATTGTCACAGGATACTCAAACAATATAAATTTGTTCATTATACACCAGTGGTTAATAATGAAAAATTATTTACCTGTCACTGCGCCAAGGTAGAGAAATTGAATTTCACGGCATTCTAATATGTGTCAAAATGCTACGCCATATTACTAGTAGTGAAAAAACTATATTTGTCTATTTTTACAATGTATACCAAACAGACTGAGTGCATGTACTGTGTGTACTATAAATATGAAAGAACCAACTATATATTTCATAATTGAACGTAAAAATTTCTAAAAAAATACAGGGTCTCTAAAAGATTAGATTGAAAGACAACTTTCCACAGCACTCTTATGAAGACAAGATTGCCAACTTTGCTGTTATACACTGTAACGGGCCAAAATGGTGAAAAGTGAATATTTGGTGTTTAATTGGTTTTGATTTGGAGCATTTTGAACAGTTCAAAGCGATCTACAAATTCTGTCGCAGAGTAATTTTGTGCAAATTTGTACGAAAAGTAGCCCCATTCTCGTTAGCAGGCTGGAGAATTTTTAGCCAACTAATTAGAGTGCATTTTCCGTGTACCCGATATTTTCTCTATAAAAATCAGAATCCTATCCGAGTAGTATTTACGTAAAGCAAGGTTAAATTATCTATACCACAACTGCACTGTTAAAAACCGCGTAGATTGAGTTTTATCTTCCAGGAAAACTGATTTACTTAAAAATCTCCTGTTTGAAGATTTATTAACGGTACAGAAATTGTCCCTGGTGTTTAGCCGAGTTTACATTGTTCTAAGCGAGGAAAATTTTCCCACTGTTAAGTGTAAATTCTTAAACTGGAAAGTTTAACATTCACTGTTAATAATCTTGAATAACGTTTATCCACTCGCAAGGAAATTATATTTCTTGGTACAACAAATTAAAGCTAATTGGTTTGTTTATGTTTGATTAATATAGGAGACAGCGGCGGACATTTTGTCCACCTGGGAAGCTGTTTCAACTACCCGAACCAGTTTGCAGTCGGTCTACCGAGCAGGGACGTACGAGCCAGTGGACCTATCGATTGAAAACCAGTGGCGGAGAAATATATTTGATTTGTACTAATTAATTCGAGTTTAATATTTATTTAATTTATACATATTTTGTACATATCACATTACGTAAGTTAATAAATTTATTCTTTTCCAAGCACTTATAATTGAATTCTGGACAAATCAAGAGACTGCCTAGGTTATAAATTTTTGGAACGTTCGCGCCCCGTATAAGCAACCGGGCGGAATGTTACAACACGTGAAATCCCTTGATATCCTGGTGCATAAACGTCTCTTTATTTATTATCCGTACGGGCTGCAGTTCCCGCAAATGTGCTTGCATCCAAAATTTCAACCGCCCTAACATTGCTATGTGCAAATTTCCTTCGTCCAAATGTCAGACGTCCCTTCGTCTAGATATCCTTATCCAAAGGCGTCTCTACTACCAGACGTCCAATTACCCAAATCTCCCTTTGTACAAATTCTCTGGCGTCGAAACGCCCCTACTTCCATACGCCGTTACGTCTAATCGTCCCTGCGCCTAGATGTCCATACACCTAAGCGTCTCTGCGCCCAGCAATTCCTACGCCAAAATGTCCATCTGCTTAAATGTCCCGTTACGTTCAAACGACAGTAATCCAATACGACCCTACGTCCAAATGCTCATGAACACTGATATCCTTACGTCTACACTTCAAAGCCCATGCGTTCCTGCCTGTTCCGTGTCTTAAAAGTTCCTGCTCGAGAGCTTACTTGCCCAAAAAACCTAAAAATTCCTGCGTCCATAGCGCGCTGCGCTTGACTGTTATATATATATATATATATATAAATGCGAAGTTTTACAGCTTTACTGCCGCTTTTCGCTTCTTAGTCGCCACATTTTACGATCTTCCCAATCTCCTTCCTGCAGATTTCTTGATCGCATAGATATTCCCTTGACTGTTCCTCAACCCAAAAATTCCTGTCACCCAACATCTCTATAATTAGGTAAACGTCCGTACCCCCAAATATTCCTGCGTTCAAACAACGTCGTGTCTAAGAGCCGCTATTCCCGAACGCCCTACACGCGGTTGTTAATCCGCCCAAACATCCCTACATCCCAAACATTCCTGCGTCCAAACTTCCTTGCGTTTATATGACCTTAACCCCAAACACCCTTGTGTCTATGACTCCTAATATCCGGCAGTAGACAGATTCAAACATGTGTTCTAAGACATCCGAACAGAATCATAGGTGTGTTTTTATAGATGAGAGGAAACATAAGCATGATCGATCATGTGGAATGTGGAGTTGTAACGTAATTGTATAGTTTAATGTTGTTGAAAATAATATTTTCCTGCTCGTGTAATGTAATCGTTATAATAATTTTTAGAATATCGTTATGTATTTATGAATTTAACTGTTAGTATCGAGTTATACAAACTTAAACTATCATGTTTTATGAACATACAACTCTGAATATTGTGGAACATTTTGTTCCTATTGCTTAATATATTTTTTCCTTTACTGTACTGACCTGAAACAAAGCAATTTATAATTAATACACGAAGTGGGAGGACAAATCTGTCTACGAAGTTTAAAGACAACCAACATTATTCATTGTAATAGAATTAAAAGCTATTCTTAAGCTTGCATATTAATCATATTTGTACTTTGACATCAAACATTCAGATAGTGAACATCCAAGGTTAGCTTTAAGCTGAAACTTCCAGAATTCCATATTAGTAAAATAAAACAGATCAACTCTAACAGTCATCAGCGGCACTTTCGCAGTCCAACCTAGAGGAAACGCGATTATAAACGAAGCGATACCTTCACCGATTGCTGGTGAATGTATGGTAGTACAGGAGTCCTACTATAACATTTACAAAACGAGAATGCAACAGTTTGGGGAAGGTCAAAAGGTAAATAAGGTCACGCTATTGTGAAAAAATCTTATTGTTCTGCGAATACATGTTGATGTATACTGTTATTCTTAATAGGATATTATAAAACAGTGGAAATTCTACATCCTTGTTTATCTGTATACATGTGATGTGTCAATTCTACACAAATACACTTTTTAGCACCGTTTTGAAAGGAGGAATTGCATTGCGTTCTGGCTTAGAAGCTACGTCAGGGCTTTGTTGCCTATAAATCATTATTGCAAGATCATTTGGCTCATTTGGCGCTCGAATTTAAAATACGTAATAAAATTTGCCTTAAGGGAATTGTTTTATATTAGGTATTGTTATTTATTGAAGACATAAAGAAAAATTTTAAAATTAAATCTTAATGTAAATTGAATCAATCTCGTATGCTACGCCAAGTATATTAATGTCAAGGATTACCGATTTTGTTTACAATGTTAGTTAGATAGTTGTTTCGTGCCTTAGAAAGCATGTACTTGCCTAATCTGAACATACGTACTGCATGAGTTATGGAATTCCAAGCTTGCATAGGTGAAATTATTCGTGACCTCTTTCTGGCAGAGATACTTTAATAATTTCCTTTCAAAATCGAATTGAATTCCTGATAGCAATTCACCTTAAATCTGTATTGTTTCGAAATATTATCTAGAAGCTGACATTCAGCGGGTTTTTAAAGAAATTGTTAATCAACGCAGTGAGTTCAGTGAGTAATTATTTGATTCGTCCAATTCTATTTTACTTATTAAAACTATGAACATTGGTTAGTATATTTAGTTGTAAGAAGGATTTCAAATATTTTATGTAACCGTAACCAAATTACCAATATAAATGTTAATGTCTGACATGTTTTACTACTATTACCACTTGTAAATATCATAAAGTTCGCAATTCAGTAATTCGCGTTTCCTGTGTGAATAAAGGCATAGAATTCTCAGAACTATTTGTTAACATTGATATTTGAAAAAATTGCACAAGCAATCCAAGAAATGTGTTTTGTACTTCTGAAGATGAGTTCCCAGGTCAAATAATATTGCTGCATAGTGAGAATGGAACACGGTTTGTACGACATAGGTGATTGTTGATGTTAAATAATACTTGGAGGACTCGTTTGTCGAACTGAACTTGATTTAATCTGTCCGGTAGTCGCCGGAAAACGCCCAGACTGTTATGTCTGACAAGATTTTTTGACAACACAATCCTATTATGGATGTAGGAATTTTTTTTAGAAGCCATTTCTAGTGCTGCACACGTAAAATTTGGAACTGACATGCTGAATATTTAATAGAAGCAGTAGCCGTACCTACTTTTTAGATAATATCTTTGGATGTTACGGCATCACTACCTTTTTCTAAGTTACATCTACTTTAGATTTATTAGCACACTAACCAAAATAGTACAAGCAGGAAATATATTTGCGAACATTGGAGACAAGTATTACTCATGGGGGCTTACAGCTTTGAAAAATACGTAGACCTTAATAGCGATGACAAAACCAATCTTGAAGCATACAGAAAAATCGGACACAATGTAGAGGATACATAAGGGTTAGCTCGAAGTGTGCTAAAAAGATTTACACACAGTGGAAGAAAGGCAAAAGAAATGAAAACTGACGACAAAAGAACTGAAACTGAAACAATATGAAAATCATGTTCAAAACATTCATTTGCAGCTGTGCCCTTGACCTCTTTAAGGACTTTCTCCATCGTAATCTGTTGTCGGTCGCGATCTTCTATATGTTCCCTAGGTATGTTGTTCTTTTCTACTTCTTCTGTTTATTCGAATTTAGATCTTTCTGTTACTCCATTTTCATCCGGTGTTACTTTCGTAGCGGGATGCCGGTATGGTTTTAATATGATATCTCAGAACTAAGGCTAGTCGTCTACAACTTGTTTTATTACACTTTTACGCCGTTAAATAAATAATTAGTGTGTGCTAACTAAATTATGAATTGATTCTAAGTACTAATAACAAATAAAGATTAACTTCTTCTACTGAAATTTACGAATTATTATATCCAATATCAATCTGGAGATGATCTTTCAATACAAATGGCAAGTTTTTGAACAATCGGATGTAGAGGTTTAACAGCGCAGGTACAATACGTGCGTATGTTTATCTCACAGATCCTAACAAATACTCAGCTGTACTTTAATTGACATGTTTCTTGTAAAGTATTAATATGGATATAATCAGTGTTACCGTTGCTGTTTGGTTGTATTTTTTTGGCTGATGTATTTACGACCTTCTCGATTAACCAATACCAAAATAATTGGTAAACATTTAGGTACATCCAGTTTAAATTTTTACCAGCATGTTTAGTATTGTCTCTATGATATCTATTTAAAGTTTTTCTTGAAAAAAGCGTTCGTTGTTTGATACTACGGGTCTGTCTGATCGAGGAACTTTAACTGGATGCAATTTGTAATATTGGATAAGGCTACCTTCGGAAGTATAGAAAAGACAATGATGTTAATTCGAACAAGTTCCAACAAGCTACGGTAAAACATTACAGTAGAAGACGACAACATTGAAGTAGTACACAGACGATCTGCTACTAGTCGTGGAAGGGAACTCGAGGCATGAATTAGAAGCCAAATCCAACAATGTCTTGAGAGACCTACATGACTGATGCAATACTAACAAATTAACCATCTCCGAGAGAAAGACCACCTATGCCCTGATGAAGGGGAACCTGCAAAGGAACCCCCTAATCAACATAGGTGGAAAAAGAACATCAAGACAAACAATTACTAGGTATCTAGGTGTGTACCTAGACGAGAAAAGAAATTACTCCGAACATCTGCAAGAAATAGGAAATAAGGCGAAAGCCATTATGTATAAGATAGCCCGCATAGCCCAGCGAGAATACAAAATCCCGCTGCCGACAGTACAGCACTTTATTTCGGAACGATAATGGCATACATAAGGCATAACATCCTACGCCGCCAGGGTCTGAGCAGACCGACTTCTTTTGGTGAAGCCCAAGCAGAAGATCAGAAGTGTCCAGAGGGGGGTCCTAGTGAGGCTCACTGGTGCTTTCAGCACTATATCGCTGCAGGCACTATGTGTCATAGCTGGGATCTGCCCACTGGACCTTACGATACGGAAACGGGCTGCATTATACTGGTTAAAGAACGGGAAGCACCAAAGGAAGCAGAAAGTGTTGGGAAGCAACGTTGATAACGCGAACAACAATTCGAAACGCGAAATTGCCAAGCAAATTCATAATCTGTGGCAAAGAGAATGGGAAATCTCGGAAGTCAGAAGGAGAACCCACGAACTCATTCCCGACATCGAGGCAAGACGAAAAACAGAACACTTTATACGGATAGGAGACTTGTGCACTTCCTAAGCGGACATGGACCCTACCCCACGTACCTGCACAGGTTCAATTTAAAGGACAATAATCTCTGTCAATGCGGGGCAATTGTAACACACGAGCACGTGGTGTTCCAATGCCCGGATACGGAAGAAGATCTCCACGAGGAACGCCTGACATTAAGATTTAATAACGTAAGCGCGATGCTACAGGGTCCCCAGCTGTTTAACGTGTTAAACAGACTGGCGGACAAGACATCTAATATATCTCAACAGAAGTACAATGAGTAACCAGATAGAGACATAGAAAGACAAAGATTAGAGGAAACCGGAAGCGTAGACTGCTGGCCCTCTTCCGAAATCCAGCAAGAAATTGCTAGGACCGGAAGCGGAAATCCGCAGTCAGAAGGAGGAAGAAAGAATGCTCTCACCTCGCTGTTGAAAGATAGTAGAGATTGAGAGCAAAAAAGAAGCAAGAAGACGGATGAGACAAAACCAAGGAAGCATGAAATACAGCATGCTTATGTAGAACATAGAATATAGAATGTAGAACATAGAATGTAGAAAGTAGAATGCAAATATAGACCACTAACTTAGTAAGTAAGTAAGTAGTAGCATGAAGCACGATGCATGAGCATGAATGTAGGAAATTGTAAAGAATAGGACGAACGAGGGGGGGGGGTGAATTATTAGTATTAATATTAGGGGTTAGAGTAGAGTAGAGTAGAGTAGTATAGTAGAATCGATTACTTAACACTGTAGTTTAGAGTAGTTATAGAAATAAAATGTAACAAACAGAAATGTATGAAAAAGCAGCATGTTAGTAGACTAAGTAGATATACGGTACAACCATAATATATCAATATTTGGGAGAACCGCCGATTGAAATATTTATAAAACTTCAAAAACTGCAATGGGAAGGACACGTCATAATGATGGACGACACAAGAAACCGCAAAAGAGAGCGATTGGAAGATAATATCCCCGAAAATGCAAGAAACATCTAGAATACTCGAAATTGGAGCAAATATGCGCTAAATAGAAGAAGATGGAAGCAAAAAAATAGAAGGAGCCAAGGCCCGATTTAGGTTGTAGTGCCATAGGAGAAAGGATCTTCAGAAGTTATTTGGAAGATTATTTAATTAAGATATTTAATAAGAATTATTAAGGTATTTGATTTAAGTTATAGAATTAATTTTACTTGCTGATTTATTGAATTGAAGACGAAGAGCCGGAACTGATTATGATTGTCCATTAGACTCAAGTCAAGATATTTCCCTGAATTTCTGATTTTATACCGTGCCATAAATAAAATAAATAAATTCATGCCGAATTGTAAAACAGTGTTGCTTCGTATGGGAATTAATTGCGATTTGAACACGTTAGCTATAGAATACTAACCTTCTGTTCTACTAACTTAAACCTTACAGTATCTTGGTCTGCACAATATCATTATGATCATATATTTGCCATAATTTATGGTTGTATCTCCTTATCTATACATACTTAGTTTTCCACTACTGGTCCGTATATTGTATGTAGGACTTTCCTATCAAAAGTTTCGCTTGTATTAAGTAATAATCACCTTACTTGCAAATATATTTATGAGTATTATCTTTCTCTTTATTTCTTTGTCCTTCCTTTCTTAATAGTTATTTATGGTCAAATAAAAGCATTCCTGCTTCTATGCAGTATTCAGAGAACAAATTACATTTTTCATATTTCTGATGTGTTTATTATTGATATACTATCGTTTCTTTTAAGTATTACATTAGTGACTTGATAATGTTGATGAGTTTATAAAGAGATGGATAAAAACCATGTTAGAAGGGCACCAAATACAGGCCTGCTTTCGAGAAGAAACTCTCAGGGTATGTAATGCCAAAGGCTGCCTACAAGTCAGGGGCCTATCCTACCTCCTGCGGAACTTGGCAGTAAATGATCTCTTACAGATATTCAGTGATACAGGTCTGTACGTCCAAAGTTATGCGAATGACATAGTTGTCCTCATAAGTGACAAACACCCTACAATCATGGCAATTCTCAAGCAAAGGGCACTAAACATCATCAAAGATGGTGCGAACGGGAAAATCTCAAGATAAATCCTTACAAAAAATCAGTAATACCCTTTACCAAGAAATTAGATACAGGGGTTTTCACAACCTGACAATTCGGTGAAAGAATTCAAGTTACCCAGGAGGTTAAGTAACTGGGAATTAACCTCGATGCAAAACTGAACTGGAACGTACACCTGAACAATATCCCAAACAAAGCGCATTTGCGTCTGCCTATCATGAGGTCCAAATGGACCATATTTGGGAAAACAGGCTGATTAAAGCCAAAGGTTGGAAGGCAGTACAGGGATAAAAACTGGGGTAGGAAATAATTGGTACACCTTCTCGTAGACTCACAACTGACGTCCTCTATCTATGACGAACTCAGATTAGACGGCTGGTAGGACTTATGACAGGACTTTGCCAGCTGCGAAAACTCTTACATAAAATTGGCGCATACAGAGGCGTCACAGTCTATAGACTATGAGGAGAAGAGGAAGAAACAGCCTCACACATAATCTTCGACTGTCCAAACTGAACCGCCAGAGACAGCAACTATTAGGGAGAACACTTGCTGAAACAAACAACCTTCACACATGACAACCTCCTAAAAAGCATCCTGCAACTTGTTGAGGGCACCGAGATACTATGAGAGGACTGGGAGCTCACAAAAGACCATAGAGTCGAAGTGCAAACTGGGCTAACTAACCCATTGCAAAACGTTGCTAATAATTTATTCTACTCTAATGTAGTGATTAGACTCTTATAGATTACTAATCACAGGGCCTGCAGTAACAGGAATGCCCAAGCCCATACATCAGAATTTCCTAAATATTTAAAGCTAAGTGTACTAACTACCTGTTCGTTAAGCAATGAGATTAGGCCTACTTACTTTTTTGATCTCCAGAAGTAGTGTCTTGTAATTTATTGTTTGGATTCCACACTATTAACATATACGATCAAAATAGCCTTCAAGTTTACACATAAAACTGTAAACACATAAATAAGTTTAAACTTTTACGGATTTCATTCTCATTAGGCCTAAATTGA
>JABXWE010045333.1:0-13567 GCA_014611495.1 Limonius californicus
ATTTCACTCGGAGATCCCGGTGTATGACTTCATTTTTAACGTACCACGGAGCATCTACTATTGTCCTCAGGGTTTTGGACTGGAATCTCTGCAAAATCTCCAAGTTGGAGTTGCTTGTGGTTCCCCATGGTTGCAGCCCATATGTCCAGATAGGCTTGAGTATACTTTTGTAGAGTAGTACCTTGTTGTGTAAAGTTAACTTGGATTTTCTTCCTAATAACCAATTTAATTTGGAGAACTTTAGGCCCAGTTGTTTTCGTTTGCTGAATATATGTTTTTTCCAAGCTAATCTACGGTCAAGGTGCATGCCAAGGTATCGGACTTCGTTTGCTTGCGGTAGTGGTGTATTATTAAGGGTTACTGGTGGACACGTTTCCCTTCTGAGTGTGAAGGTGACTTGTGTGGACTTGATTCCATTTGTTTTTATACGCCATAGCCGGAGCCAGTCTTGCATTTGCCTGAAAGAGGTTTGTAGATTTCTTGATGCAATAACAGGGTTTTCATGAGTTGCAAGAATTGCAGTATCATCTGCAAATGTAGCGGTGGTCGTATGGCCGTTGGTGGTTATATCCGCTGTGTACAGTAGGTAGAGCACGGGCCCTAAAACGCTTCCCTGCGGTACGCCGGAGTTAATAGGGTGTAATTTTGTTAGCTCATTGAAATTTCACCTGGAAGTGTCTGTTGCTCAGATAGGATTTGAACAGTTGGAAATAGGTGTGTGGCAAGTTTTTCTTAATCTTAAACAATAGTCCCGTATGCCAGACCTTGTCAAACGCCTGGGCTATGTCTAGGAAGGCGGCAGAACAATATTTCTTTTCTTCAAAGGCCTGGTTGATTTCGCTAACTACCCTGTGAACCTGTTCGATTGTGGCGTGTTCCTCTCTAAAGCCGAATTGATGTTCTGGTATGAGCTCATGTTCATCGAGAATTGGTTTGATTCTTCTTAGCAAGAGCTTTTCGAAGACTTTAGATACAATTGGTAGTAAGCTGATTGGCCGATAAGATGATGGTTCTTCGGGAGGCTTTGCTGGCTTAGGTATGAGTATTATTTGGGCCACCTTCCATTGGGCCGGGAAATGGCTCAAACTTAAAATAGCATTAAATATGGCCGTTATTAGTTTATATCCTTTCTTTGGCAATTGTTTTAAGACTTCACCTAAAATCAGGTCATAGCCTGGAGCATTCTTAGTATTTAATTCGGACTTAATTAATGATCTTACTTCTGCTATCGTGATCTTTTCTATTGGTAAACTTAGTTGATCCGGTGTCTCCAAGTATAGTTGTATTTCAGTTTCTTCTTCTGGAGTTAGTTCAGAAGGAAAGGGTTGAAAAACTTCGGTTAGATGTTCTGCAAATGTATTAGCCTTTTCTTGTTCACTCCTGTCCCAATTTCTATCAGGTTTTCGGATTGGAGAGATTGCTTGCTGTGGATGTTTTAGCTTTCTTGTGGCTTTCCATAGTGAGTAATCTGTTGCTTCAGTGGCAGAGAGGGTTGATAGATAATATTGTATAGCCTGATTTTTATGGTCTTGAAGCATTGCTTTCAAATTTTGTGTTGCATTGGTAAGCCTATTTTTATCATTCGGGGATCTAGTGTTCTGCCAAATTCTGCGAAGCCTTCTCTTTTCAGCTATTGCTCGTTTTACTACCATAGGTAGAATATTATGCACATCGCTCTCTTTCGGTAACGGGGTTGAGTCCCATGCCGCACTTTGTATAGTACGATTTAGGTGCTCTACTGCATCATCGACCTCATCGATGGTCTTGAGGGGTATGTCTAGGTCTATTTCTCGTTAACTATTTCTCTGAATAGGTCCCAGTCGGTTCTCTTGTTACTGAGTCTAGTTGGTCTAGGCCTGATACACATTTGTGTGCTTAAGGTAATTATAGTTGGGGAATGATCTGATGTCATATCAAGACATGGTTCAATTCGTAAGTAATTTTGTGCTATGTTTTTTATAATACAAAAGTCGAGCAGATCTGGAACTTTATTCCTGTCCGTAGGCCAGTATGTGGGTTGTCTGGTGGTGAGATAGTTGAGATTATTGGAGACAAGCGATCTTAACAATTCCCTGCCTTTGGTGGTGGTTACTCTAGCACCCCATTCCTGGTGCTTAGCGTTGTAGTCGCCGCCGGCAATGAAGCGTGTTCCAAGTGTGCTAAAGAATTGTGCCTCGGGGGACTATACAGAGCGGTGATTGTAATTGGTCTTGTCCAGTCTTGTACGACCACGCTGGTAGCTTGGATGTGCTCATGAATGTACTTGTCTGTTTGGTAATGCTTGATGGAACTTTTTATAATTATTGCTGATCCTCCGTGTGCAGCTCCGCTAGGGTGTTGTGTCTCATACATGATGAAATTAGGTATTGTAAAGTAACTTCTATCTGTAAAATGGGTTTCAGATATTAAGACTATATCCAAATCGTGATTAGTAATAAACGCCCGTAGTTCTAGGGTGTGATTTGACAAGCCATTGGCATTCCATTCTGCGATTTTGAGTGTTTGTGCCATTAATTCAATTTGGAAACGATGGCTGTGAGGAGGTTTAACATTGTTTTTATATTCTCAGCTAGTTCTATCATCATTTTTTCTAATTTTTCTATGTGAGACGTTTGTGGTATATTTGAATGGTAAGAAGATTGTTGTTCGTTTACCGCGGCTTGAGCAAATATTCCTTCATTTCTGTTTGGCATTTGTGTGGGAATGAAAGTTGGTTGAGATACAGGCCCTCTAGGGCGTGGTGATGGAAATTTTCTCTGCTTCAACTCCTGGTAGACTTGATATCCTTTGTAGTTTGCAGGGTATGAACCGTTGCAAAGGACGCACTTGGGCTGGATTTCCTTTGTCTTTGTACACGTACTTGTTGGATGGTTTGCGCCGCATTTCACACACCTAGGTTGATGTGTGCAGAACCTCTTAGTATGGCCGTATCTTTGACAAGTTGCGCATTGTGGAATTTCCTTTTTCTGGTGGGGCGGTTCTATAACTATTTTTGTATGTAATAAATGTTTAATGTTATATATCGTTTTGTTAGTTTCGCAGAGAGCTAGGTCAAGAAAGAACATTGAGAGTGGCTGTTTGGTTTTTCTGTGCTTGACATTATATATGTTCAAAACTTTATGTCCCTGGTTTTCTATTTCAGTTTTCAATTCATTAACATCAATAGAGTAGTGAATGTTCTTGATAACAACACGAAAGCTACGCTCTTCTTTCATCTGATAAGTATGGAATTCTACTTTTAGCTCCATTAATCTAGCTACTAATTTCCTATAAATATCTGCGTTTTCCGCCATTATTTTCACTTGGTTTCTACCTATGACTTTTAGGGTGTAATTTTCTTTAGCAATAGTATTCAATTCTTCTGTCAGTGGGTTGATATTTAACACGTCCGTAATAAATATTGGCGGCGGTTTTACCGTTTTCGTTGCTGCGGGTGTATCTGCTTCCGGGGTATTATCTACTACTGGGAGCGCCTGAAACCGATTTGTTAAGCTGAGTTGTGATGGTTCTAACGCTTTTTGCTTCGCTGTACGATTTTCGTCGTCTTGCGTGTTACGTTTATTTTTCCTTGTGTTAACTGTAGTCCATTCCTCGAATTGCTGTTGTGACGTAGGAGGTTGATAACAGGATTGTTGCCATTGCATAGCAGGTGCCGCATATTGTAATCCTACATTTTGGCTTACCTGTTGACTGTATGCAGGGTGTGTATACTTGGGTTGTGTTGCTTGGAAGAGTGCTTGCGTCATGTTGCCCGGGAGCGGGGGATACTGCGATTGATACTGCATCATTGAAGGCTGTGTGTAAGGCACGGAGTATTGTTGATTAGTGCCAGCCATTACGGCTGACACTAAACTGGGTGTCGTCACTTCTAAACACTATATGTTATATTAATTCAATTGATTGTGTGTTTAAAGTACATCAAGTAAAATAAAATAAAATTAAATTATTTAAAATTTATCGCGGGAGCGCTGTCACTTGACCGATCGCGCTCGGAGATAAACACTTCCTTACGCTACGAAAGCCAAGTGCGAACTCGAGTTGATGGTAAATGAGTTAATTTCAATAAAATAAAGGCAATTGTTTCTGATGAAAAGATTTTTAAATTGCCATTATTAGCCTATGTGGCAACTCTATTTCTTCCGGTTTTCCTCACCGACTTATTTCAAACAACAACACCCTGTATATTTTAACGGATTGAGATATATAATCCATAAACCTTTTCAGTAAACCCAATTTTGACATATTTAAATAAAAATTTAAATAAATATTTACAAAAATTATAAAGTTAATGTAATACCAAATAAATGTTTAGCTAGTAGCTTAACAAGTATCTTAAGCGATTGATATAACACTGGTATAATAAATGTTCAAGCTGATGTCCATTCATTTCCAATGCATTTCTCAAGTCCAACAATATTTCGTGATGTACATTTTGAAGAAATTAGTAGGATTTCCTGGTGAAAATCTCTCTTAAATCTTTCAGGCTTTTTGGTTATATTACGTTATACTTTGGATTTAATATCCCCGTAAGAATAAAATCTAGAAGTGTTGTATCAGATGATTTATGTGGCCACTCAATAGGTCTCATCCTGCCATCTGTTGGGAAAGACCAGAAACTGTGGAACGACTAATGCTTAATGCGAGGGTGCTTTATCCTGCTTGAATATTTGATCGTTTGGTATATCAGGATTTTGGTGATGAGAAAAAGAGCTAAATCAGGAGCGACATGTAACTGAAGAAAATATAGGCAGCGTTGTGTGTTTAGCATTCCTTAAAAAAATATGGTTCTTGAAATCGGTTATCCACGATTCCTGCCCATACTTTAATTTTCTGAGGGCGCTGAGTGTGCACCTCCTGCATCCAGTGCGGGTTTTCTGTCGCCCAATACCTGCAATTTGGCCTATTGATGGTACCATTTAGACAGAATGTTACTTCATCGGAAAAACCAATTTTCACAATACAATTTAAATTTGTATTACGCACTCCGATTATCTGCTCGCAGAATTGGATCCCATCGTCAAAGTCGCTTTCTAACACTTCATGAACAAAGTTTGAGTTTATATGGGTAATTTTACGCTGCTCGAAATATCTTCGAGACTATACTTGTTCCAAGACAGGGAAAACCGGAAGTAATATTGAGTTCACATATGGGTCAAAAATCTTTTTTTTTAATTGAATTTATTCCTTTCATCGTAAACTCACTGTATATGAGGCAAATGTGTCATAATTTATGTTATGAGACATTTACCCCATACCGTGTTCTGTTTAAAACCGTCTACCCTAAAGATGTGGAAAATGAAATAAGATATTGAATTGCGGTAAACGCCAAGTTGCAGAGCGCAAAGGGGTACAATACGGCATTAGAATTCTTAACTACCTACTCACCACTTTAACCTTAGCGTTTCTACCTTCAGAATATTAAATTGCAACGTATACATTCTGCTACGGCTTGTTAAATCAAGTATTTGCAAACTAGCACCAAAATCGTTCAACCCGTTTCCTGATATGCATGTGTCTGCAGCTGTTTATGGACCCATACAGACACTAAGTGTATCAGAAATATTCATGTACTTATGGCTATTAGATTAGATAGAAATAAAAAAATTAATAATTCAACGGTTTGTAATGAAAAACAAAAAATATCGATTATAATTAGAGGACAATATTCATAAAAGCTGTGTTAATATGGTAATTCAAAAATTTTGTAATATACAGAGTGTTCCATTTGAAAAAAAAATGAGAAATAATCTTTGAAATAAATAAAATTTGCACTGGTGAAGAAAACAACATTTATAATAAAATTAATAGTTGGTGGTTGTGTCGTTTGAGTACATCACTTGACTACAAACCTGCGAAATATGTGTTCTTAATTAATCATAATACTCACGCAACGAATTAATTTGTTAAATCTTGTGCCGACAGAAAGTTTCACATTTTTAGATAAATTCGGGAACGCCTCACCCAAAATTAATAATCAGGAGATGGTTGGAAAGACATTACAAAATTTTGTATGATGCTTTAATGAGAGGCTGAATAATGCCCATATTTAAATTTAATAACTTACAAAATGGCGGCTAGGCTCCATTTTGAACTATTTTTTAAATAGCAATGGGGGTCGAGTGACACCTCATTTGAAAGGTATTTTAATTGTGCTTCTGACTTTTGAGTTTCATAAAAAAAATTCAACCAGAAAAATGACAGATGATTGAAAATAACAAGTTTACGGAAAAAACTAAAAACTAAAAACTAAAACAAAAAACATATGTTTTCGAAATGTTCACCATTGAAGAATGAAGAAGAAGAAGAAGATTTTAAAACACAACAAAATTTATTTTATACAAAAAAAAAAACTGAATAGTAACACTAATTTAATAAATGTTCACAGTGTGCTCCTTGAACTTCTTGGCAATAGAAAAACCTATTTAATATCTCTCCCCGTACATTCTTCAAAGTTTCAACTCCGATATTTGCACAAGCCTCTGGTATTTTATGTCGTAAATTTAAAAGAGAATCGGGTTCTGTTTGAAAAACTTTCGATTTAAGATAACCCCACAAAATAAAAAGGACAGCGGAGTCAGGTCAGGGGATCGAGGAGGCCATTCTGTTGGACCACGACGACCATTCCATCGTAGAGGATACGTTGCATTGAGATAATTTCGAACTTGTCTGCTGAAATGCGGAGGAGCGCCATCTTGCTGGAATAAGATATCCAAGTCAAATTCGTTTGGATTATTGTCAGCAATCTCCACTATTAACGGATGGATGAGGTTTTCCAGCATGTTCAAGTACAACTTCTCAGTAAGGTTTCCGTCGATAACTAAGGGACATACGATATGGTCACCAAGTATTCCTATCCACACATTCAATTTTTGCTGAAATTATTTTCCTTCCCGGAAAACACGGGGATTTTCATCGCACCAATATCTTACATTTTTTCTGTTAACAAACCCATTCAAAAAAATGTGCATTTGTCACTATAATACATATTGTGAAGATAAGATGGGTTTCTTGCAATGGTTTAGGTCATGACCTCACAAAATTCAATTCGTCTGTCCGGATCATCTTCAATCAATTGTCGTAAAATCTTCATTTTGTATGGATGGAACTTTTTGACAGTGGTCGCCGATACATCACATATCGCAGCTACATGTGAAGTTGATTGCTGAGAATGTACTACCATTTCACCGACTATCTGAATTTGTTTGTCTTCTGAAATTGCGGGTCGTCCAGGGTTTTTCCTGTTTTGCACACTTCCAGTGTTGTTGCACAAGCTCTCTTAAATACATCCTCGAAATAGGACGGTCGGGAAAACATTCATTAAGTATTCTTTCGGCTTCGGGAAAGTTTCGATTGGCTTCAGGAAAAATAAAAGCTGTTTCAGTATTTTCCTGCAAAGTTCGAACATTCGCCATAATTATTGTTAGTATCACCGGTTATAACACCCAATATTCAAACGTGAGCAAACACAATAACTGAATTAAAGTGACAGAACAGAACGACTAATTATTTCAATTGTTTTACTTCTGTTGTTTCGCCTCCTAAATTTTTTAGCGATTTGCCTACTATCAGAAACAGATAATTTGGAAGTCTGTCATTTGTCTTTGAATCTATCTAATTTTCCCAAAATATAGAATTATACTCTACTCAAAGAGGCCTTTCAAATGAGGTGTCACTCGACCCGCATTGCTGTTCAAGATGGCACCTAGCCGCCAATTTGAAAGTAATAAAATTTAAATATTGATGAATAGTAGTATTTAGCCTCCCATTAAAGCATTCAAAATTTTGTGAAGAAATATCAAGTCGTTCAAAAGTTAGTATGAGGGAGGACATTTTACGACCGCACTGTATATATGTGTATATATATACAAACATATATAGGGGGTGTTCTATTTAAAAAATAATACCTTGAAGATATACTGATGTAGCGGTTCACCCTGTATATTTACAAATATGTTTATAAGGTGCACATTTTGGCACTACACACTTATAAAAAGAGAAAAAATTCCAAATCATTATAATAGTGCGAATATTATTGGACTTTGGCGCACTAATGAGCAACGCTGTATATGTAGTATGTTGTTGTAGTATGTAAATACCTGGATTGTCGATTGTACACGTTTACCATATCTGGAAATGCCAGGATTTTTTTGTATGGATTGTATCTGTTTTAGGAGTTTTTATTCATTCACACTACCATCCCCCCCGAACCGCTTTCGCATTACCTTGTGGGGGTGCTAGCGCCCCTTACATACTATTCATTCATGCAAGATGTACCCTAAAGTCAACTAAGTAAAATACGGTCGCCTCAGCCGGGGTTCGAACACGCGGCCGATCGGCCGCATTTCACTGTGACTTCGACTGGCAGCGCTTCTTCGCATTGCCCCATCGAGATCCCTGTGCTTTAGGAGCTAGAAGATTTTTATGTTAGTACGAGCATTTTTTCTAAATATTTAGTCGTACATATATAGAACTAAAAACCGACATCTTCTAAAATCGCTCATCTTTGTACGTCACACTTACTTACGACGGTCCTGTTTCACGGCGTCAGTAGCTTTTTTAATTTTATACACCGATTTCTCTGATTTAATGAAGTATAAATTCAAAATGCACTTCTGCTTACCAAGCACTATAATTACATAAACAAAGAATTACATTATTGTGTTAACTATTTTTATAAATAATATTTCTGATGTCAATCTATAATTTACCAAAAGTTATCGTAAATTTCGGAAACAATTTCAGTAAGAAATTTTTTAGCTATAGTACTTACCACCATATTTCCAAAATTCCATGTAAGGTGTAATAAAATAGAAACAGTTCTAATAGCAACCATGTTGAATGGTAACTGGAACGAGCAAGGTTGTTCCATTTATAAAAAAGCAATTAGTGGACGTATTTCGAGATGTAACCTTCAGGGCCTTGATAATTTTAATGAATTTGTTACGGTGGATGACCTAATCATGCAGATTTCAGAGATGATACAGCGCTGACATTTTCTTCTGACATTTCGAAATAAAAAGAAATTCTTGCTGGTTCATTCTCTGCCACACGCGGGTCGGTCTAGGAATAAGTAACGGGAATATAGGGATGAGAAAACTAGTAAAATGGTAGTTCCTGACTCATAGTTACCCAGGATTCACTTGTGCGAGCTAGGAAAACCGATTAGATTTTGAGCTAAGGCTAAGATGGCGACACCTAGACCTCCATAATGAAAGGCACATGCGTTACTGCTGATATAGTTCTTATACGAGGGTGGTTCATTATTTATTGTCGAAGAAGCAAATGACTTAGACATTTGAAACAACTTTATTTTTCAACGTAGTCCCCTAAGGGGTTAACACACTTGGTGTAACGATGATGCAAAGTTTGAATGCCTTTAGAAAAAAACTCATTGTCCTGCATTGCAAACCATTCATTCATAGCAGCCATCACCGCTTTATCGTCCGAAAAATAAGTTTCCCGAAGATGTTCTTTTAATTTGAGGAATAGGTGAAAGTCACTGTGGGCCAGATATGGCGAATATGGGGGATTGTTCTAAAATTGAAATTTCAGCATTGTGGATAGCAGCCATAGAAATACAGCTCTTGTGCGAGGGAGCGTTTTCTTGGTGGAACAGAACACCGTGTTTCAATTGTCCACGCCTTTTTTGCTTTATAGTCTCACGAAATTTATGTATGTGGTTTGCTTAATAGTCTCCCGTTATTGTATGATCACCTGTTGAACAATCAACAAGAAGAATATCAAAATCCCACAACACTTAAAGTCACACGGAACTTTAGTGGGGGCGGGGACCATGATGCCGCCATTCCATACTCAGCCGTTTTGATTCTGGATCAAAGTGATGAACCCATGGTTCATCTACAGTTACAAATCCTGCCAAAAGTTCATCCATCTCCGTGTTCACTAATCTCAAATTGCTCGCAGCAGCGAGAAACCTGGCACGCTTCTGATCGGGTGACACCGTTTACGGAATCTATCGTGCGTAGCCTTTATCCAGCCCCAATTGCTCGTGGAAAATTTTCGCAGCGCTTCCAATGGAAAAGCCACAGGTCCCAGCAGTTGACCGTAAGTTTCAGATCGCTCAGTACCATATCACGGACCAAATCAATATTTTCTTGAGCGACAACAATTTTTGGTGCTCCAGCACCTGGTGCATGTTAATACGATTTCTTTCCTAATTTGAAATCTCGGCAGCAATTCTTAATTTATTGATATGACAGGATAGAATCATTCAACACATCGGAGATATTATTGTACATTTCCTCCACTGAGAAAGCCTTCTTAAGAATGTATTTTATCACAGCCCTTGTCTCGCATTTTTTCATTTAAACAAAATTTCCAGCACCACAGTAATATTAAATGTATATCTTTTATAAAGAAGAAGATGAGTTGCGACCGAATTATATACGCTAATAGAACTAACCAACAATCAGCTGCACCTAAACTCAACCTATCTATCTGCACGAGGCAAAAAAACACCAACAAGTCATCAAAGCCAATAAAATACTTTCTCTGAATAAAATAAACCATTGTATCATTAATGTGGAACCTAGACGTAAATTACCGGATATCACATAATGATTCCGATGCCAGCTCTACGGCCATACAAAACATTATTGCAAACTGATTACGAGGTGTATAAAATTTAAACTAAATCACCACTATAAGGACTGCACAAAAACCAGTGAACAGAAACCTCAATGTGTAAATTGCGACGGCAAGCACCCAGGGAATTATAAAAGGTGCCCTTATTTCCGAACAATTTCTAAAAAATAAACAAAAATTCCCTACCCAGGAAAGGCGCAATAATCGTTTTACCTATAACCCAGAAACCTATCCACCTCTCCCAAAGTCTAGTAACCAACCATCTACCCCAAAACTCACCCGTGCCCCAAATCATATGCTAATCCTAATCCCTCGCCAAATCATAATAAGCAGAGCCAAGAACCAACAAATCTCAAAACTTCAATAATAAAAACACTTCTAGAACTTATAACACTGTACATACACAAATTCAAAGCAGCTCTAATCACGTTCCTACCAACACTAATCAATAATAGCCCTTAGACAACCAAATTACCTTAACTAAACAATCGCCAACTGGAATGCTGACGGCTTCAAAACAAAACGTTCAGAACTAATCAGCTTCTTGGCGAACAACAACATTGATATCGCATGTATCAGTGAAATCCACATATTTCAAATTGAAAAATTTAATATACCGGGATATGTAACTTTTAGACACGACAGAACAGCCCCTATCGTTTCAGGGGAGTGACAATTTAGGCAAAAAACATTATTAATATGTCCTCTACCAAACTAAAATCTAGTAAGCGTAAAGATGTTGAAGCCATCCTTCAACTAGCAAATAACAGAATTATACAAATAACAAGCATATATAAACAACTAAACAAGCCCATATCAGAAACGGACCTTCAGAAACTATTTAGCCACCAAGAACTTACATATCTTATCGGCGACTTAAACTGCAATTACCAAATTTGGGGCTGTAGAGTTGACAACCCAAACGGCCCGATCTTCAAGTATACCACTACAAACGCAATACAAATATCAGCCCCAGACGGGCCCACACATTACCCGTTATGGTAGCGGTCCCCTACCCGATATTTTGAGTATAATTCTACACAAAAATGGAGCCACACGTCGCAATAAAAGAAAAAAGGTTCAGCACTTGAAACTTGAAAATTAAGCTCAAAAAAATTTTCACCATACAATTAAAATTTCTCCTACTTCAGTATTGTTCGGTAGGGAGCCGAGAGAGGCCCAACTTGGGTGTTCCTAAGATCTTCAGGAAGCAGGAAAAACTTGCCCCTGAAGACTGGATCGAATGGAGATAACGCTACGGCCAGGGCTTTTTCGACGTCGAGAGAGAAGAGACGCGAACTTCAGATGTCAATATCTCTGCCGCTAGACGGGAGGATCTCTTAAGCTCGATGAACAGAACGTCCACGGGTTTGCTAGCTTTTAGCCGACACAAGTCGACAAAACAATTTCACTGATTGGTTTTTGCAAAAAGCTGACACTCTGCTAATATTTTTAATCCGACACAAGTCGTAGGTTCTTTTGCCTAATGCAAAAAACTTAACGATAACTCAATTAGCAGAAGAGCTGCGACACAACCCGATATCCAAAAAGAAAGCACATCAGTTCACACCCCACCGTCCACTCATTTTCTTAATTTATCATCGGTCCCCGAAGATGGTATCGGGTGATTGGGCCGAGCAAGATGTCAAATTCGACTGCATCGGCCAAAAATATAACACCACATTGCGAAATTTGGTGCAATAATTCTGGAACAATTTAACACGTAAATTTGCAGAAAGCGTCCAGGGCCAAGCGCGCATACAAACCATTAATCGGCAATTTTGCATGGTAACAACAAAAGGTTCACTAAAACTGTATTTGAGGAATAATATCAGCTACAGAGCGGCAATTAAAATATGACTTTAATTCAGATGAAGTGGCAAAATCAAATGAACATAACAAATTCCAAGGCTCATCAACGGCAAAATAGATTGGGAAACCTTTCAACAAAAATTGGACAACATAATCCCATGTCCAACCCTTCACACTCAAATAGACATGAACAACGCAGTTACAAACCTTCAAGACGCTATCAAGCTGTCAATTCAAGAACCCACAACAATCGAACGACATCAAAATAAACCAAATGACCTCTAACCACCTAGGGAAATCCTAAGATTAATACAAGAAAAAAATAGAGTTAGAAGAGACTGACAGAGAAGTAGAGACCGCACTTAAAACAACTTAATCAATTAAGTCAAGTCAAGCTCACTTCAGATACTCATGAAATAAACTTATATTAAACATAGGTTAAGGAATTACAACCCGGCGAGCCCTTGATGTGGCAGGCTACCAAACATATACTTAAAATATTTCCCACCTTACAAGCCCTAAAAGATGGCGACGTTGTACTAACTACGGATATAGGGAAATATCAACTCTTCGCAAATTACCTCGACGGAGTGTTTACTACAACAAATAACTAGGACAACGCAGATATAACACAACAATTAAGAGACAGATAATAACAAACTTGTTTAATACCCCAGGGAACATCGATCCAATTAGACCAATCGATATAGCCAGCCATATTAATTTTAGACAGTTCTAACATCCCTACTATTAGTTAGAAATCTGTTGCATAAGTAAGTTCATCTTGAGGAACGTCAAAGGGCGTTACTTCCCCTGTAATTTCCACTGCAATGCATTTTCTAGTATAGTTATCTGATTTGCTTATTGCTAATGTAGCAGATTGCAAATAAATATCTACTAAGTAGTAATATTAAAAATCTACCCAACAAAAAGTCACTAGGCCATGCCGCAATAACAAACATCATTCTCAAAAAACTGTTATTTAGCAGCAACATTTAACGGTTGTTTTAGAATTGGTTATTTCTCTGACTCATGGAAAATCGCTCATATTATCGCGTTTATCAAACCAGGAAAGAAACCACAATATTCAGCTAATTACAGACCGATAAGCTTACTAATAACTTTCTCTAAACTATTAGGAATACTTATA
>JABXWE010045336.1:0-25268 GCA_014611495.1 Limonius californicus
TATACCTAATTATACAAATAAATAATAAATTTAACTTGGTTTTGAATATCCTATGTATTTGTAGAAGATATTATCTTAAGTAAGATTTGTAAAATCGCGTTTTTTTTAAATGGTATAATTTAAATTATTATACACTATATATATTATATATTATATGCACTATATGTATGTATATTATGTGTACTATTATAAACTATACAGAAAGGTATAGGAACACAAGGTTTATACGAAGTGGAAGTAAAACAACGAATAAAGCAAGGACGAAGGGTAATAGGAGCCCTAAATGGAATATTATGGGACGACACATTAGTATAAACACAAAGAAGAAAATATACATCACAATGGTACAAAGTGTGGTACTGTATGGATCGGAGATATTGAGAAATAAAGCGCCACTAAGAGCGCTGGAAATGGACTACTTTAGAAGAACAGCTAGAATATCAAGGCGGGAAAGGATAAGAAACGAGCGTGTGAGAGCAATAGTACAAGTAAAACGGGACATCACCCATGAAATTGAGAAAAGACAGCTTACGTGGTTCGGACACTTTAATAGAATGAACATCAACAGACTGCCAAAGAAAGCAATGGAATGGCAGCCAAAAGAAAGACACAAACGGGGCCGATCAAGAAAGGGATGGAACTAGAATATCCAACGGAGGACTCGTATAGTGGTTTAAAAAAAGGCAAGAAGAAGAAGATGAAAAATGAACAGGGATATTACAGTGTAAGACACTTAAAGGAAACAGCAATTGCATTTATAATAAAAAACCTACCAAAACAACAAAATGTAACGTCTTTCTAGTAATGAACATGAAAATAACAACAAAGGTATGTTTAAAGAAGAAATTTAAAAATATTATAATGAAAATCGTTATTGTCTATACTTTCACTTAACTTAAATTTATTAAATACTAACACCGCGTGGCACCTCCTCTGGCAGTAATAACTGCTCTGCACCTTACTGGCATACTTTTAATGCAATTATCAATATGTTCTTATGGAATTTGATGCCACAGTACCGGCAATACATCCCTCAGCTGTTGCACAGTAGTAAGCCTTGGATTATGATGATCCAACTGTCTGCAAAAGATACCATTCATGCTCGATGGAGTTGAGGTCTGGAGATAGCGGAGGAAGAGCAAGATGGTTTATTTCCTCATATCCGAGCACGACGCGGCCTTGCGTTGTCAAGAAAACCAAAATATTTCCGTCCAACAGCGTTGCGACGGTTCAGAACGTAATGATTTCTTGGGCATAAGGTTGGCTCGTGAGTGTACTATTAAAGATATGAAGCTCAGTACGCCACCCTAAAGAATTTACAGCCCATACCATAAGACCACTACCACCAAAGGCAACGACTAGTTGGGTATACTGAGGCAAGCTACGATTTCCGGCACTACGACGACGTCTATTATTGCTGAGACAATATCTGGACTCGACCGAAAACAGTATATCATCCCACAGTGTCGCTTCTTGTAGCTTATGTCTTGATCATTCCACCCGGTGTCTTCATTGAGCTACAGTTCTTGCAGGACATTTCAGGGAGTGGTATGAGGTAAGTCCTACCTCAAACAATCGATTTCTCACAGTTTGGTCGGAGACTCGATCTCCTCCGGAATTCTGGAGCACTTGCTATACATGTCGATTAGTTGAAAAGGGATGCATTCCTGCATTAATTACTATAAGTCGATCCCCACGAGGTGTTATGAGGCAAAAAGATCCACTTCCAGGCCTTCTTGCAGTCGTACCTATTTATCTAAGACGGGAAAGGGCACATGAAGTTACGCTTTGCGTGGTTCCTAACATATCAATAATGTCGACCTGGCGATCTACTCTTTGGTACATAGCAACGGCTAAATTTCGTTGTTCTATTGTTAAATGGTTTCTCTGCATTGTTGTTTATTATTAAGAACACAAATGTAACACACGAATAAAAAAATAATGAACAAAAAATATCTTAAGACGGGAAAGATTATTCAATCAAAAATACCAACTCGACTTGACACTAATACGGTTAAACAATTACAACTGGATTCGATTGTTTTTTGTTTTTTAACATCAAACATTGCCGCTTGCTCTAATTATCAATAATAGACGACCAGTAGCCGCCAAATACAGACATATACCTATGCTTTATATTACAATATTCCTATTCATTAGTTTAGTATACGCACTGTATATGCACTATATACTATATGCAACGTATATTACATACTGCACTTTTATAAAGTAACATCCTTCAACTAAATTAAACATAAAGTTAAAACACGAAAGTATAATAAAAATAATATATTTTGACAATATAGATTTGGCTAACACTACAATGGCGTCGCGAAGCCAATATTTATTTTTTAGAGTACAATGAAATGTTACAATAAAATTATTATTTATGTTTAGCATCTCTTTGAAAAGATATTGGAAATTTAAAATTGTTATTTACTCTTACACTGATGTCATTATAACATTTTACGGACCTGCTTGCTTACAGAGAAAAACAATTTCAAACATTTAGCTTCAAAAACAGCGTATGTATCGTAATAAAACTCTAGTGCTGCAACCCGCCACACATACATAGCCTATGTATACTTTTAAAAGAAACGCGTCAATTTCGCCTGTTGTGTATGCAACCAACTATACCGACAACTAAAAATCAGAAACAAACGTCACTATAGTTCATCATCATCATCATCTCTGACATGGAGCTGGTGAATTATTTGAGTATGAAGGTTATGTTGATGCAGTGTTTATATTAAATAAGTATTTCACCTTGTAGGTATATAGGACGCAGATGATGTCTTATTTATTAAATATAAAAATCGACAGGATGTTTCCGTAAGGCCCGTGCACATTATATTTCTTTTGTACAAAACACATACATAAGCGGCAAAATGGTGTAACGGTCAGCATACCTGCCTTCTAAGCAGTTGATCCGAGTTCTATTCCCGGCGATGGCAAACTTTTTTTAATTATTATTATTCAACGTAGCATAAAATATTTCATTTCATTTCTTCGGTTAAAGCGTGATTACTTTCAGTTTTTATTTTATGCGAATTTATTACGCATCCCTCTGATTTAAATTTTCTAACAATTGTTTGACACTAAATAAAGATTAATTTTATCCTTTAGCATTGAAGTAATTTGATTGCTGTGGTCACAGCATGCTTGAGTTTGTATAGTTGGTTGCCTACACAATAGGCGAAATTGACGCGTTTCTTTTAAAAGTATACATATGCTATGTATACTAAAAAGAAAAATTCCCTGTATGTCTCTATTATCGCTACGATATAACACATCTGATACAAACTGCATTCTGTCCTGTATTATAAACGATATATAACATGTTTTTTTACGTTCTCATACCTTCGTCAACGAGTCAAATTAATCAAGTCATGCTTTTGCAATTTGCGATTTATTTTGGCTTGCCGTATAAGCGTATAACGCCGTACAGTGTTTAACACCATTTTAAAATACCCCGTAGAGTATCTTCCACACACTGTTTGTAAATAATTAGAAGATCGAATAAAATAACGCAGAATGCAAAGAGATCGATTACAAATAACTCCATATGGAAAAACGTCTATTACATTAACATCGAAAAATGCCGAATACAAATGTCAGACGGAAAATACTTCATGTACTTATAATATCGATTTGCAATAGTATAAAATATAACGAAAATACACACTTGCGGTCAAGACTTTTTCCAGACATTATAATATTTAACGTTCTTGCAATTCGGCGTAACATTTATGTGGTGTTTTCGTCATTCGATATTAATTTAACATTCCTTTTATTCGACGTTTTTCGAATTGACCAACAGTGCTCTCGGCGTTTTTACCTGCCAATGTTTTCGTAATTTGTAATTTTTCTCTTTTTAATTATTTCATTCGGCTTTTTAGGTTTTCATTTTCATTCGGCATTATTACTTAGCACATTTTTGTAATCGTGATTATTTCGATCAGAAATTTTTGTCCACAATATTCCATTCGGCTTTGTCGACATCCAATGGCAAAAACATGATCGAAATAACGCCAAAACCAAAAATATTAAATAGTAAAAGTATAGAATGTAGCAAAAATACAAAATTGCAGTCAGAACATTTTCCAATCGAATAATATTCGATGGTTTTGTAATTCGACGTAACATTAATTCTGTATTTGGTCATTCAATATTCGACGTTTGTGCCAATAACCAGTAGTACTTTCGACGTTTTCACCAGGCGACGTTTTTGTAATATGATATTATTGTCTTCTTCATTATTGTATACGGCGTTTTCGGCTTTCATTTTCACTTGACATTACTTTCGACATTTTTCTAACCGACATTATTTCAATTAAACATTTTTGTCTTTCACAATATTGGATTTGGTGTGTTATATTATTATTGCACTCCATGTTATTGTCATCCGGCATATTTGCAACTGACATTATTACGTTGTTTAATTGAATACTATTCCATTTGACTTTTTGATATTCAATAGTTAAACATGAATGAAATAACGTCGAAATCAAAAATATCGAATTATTGTAAAAGTATAGAATATAGTAAAAATACAAAATTGCAGTCCAGATTTCTTCCAGTCGACAATATAATATTCAATATTTTGTCATTCGACGTAGCATCTATTCGGCATATGCGCCATTCGATATTCATTTCACATTATTTTTCTTCGACATTTTTGGCATTAACCAGTAATGATGTCGGCGTGTTTACCATTCGGCATTATTACTTTCGACATTTTTGTAATCGATATTACTCGTATTAGAAATGTTTGTCTTACACAATATTGCATTTGGCTTTTTTGCCATTTCATATTATTGCATTCGATATTAGTGTCACTTAATATATTTGTCATTATTACATTTGACGTTGTTTAGTTCGACATTATTCCAATCGGCTTTCACTAGCGAAAACATGAACGAAGTACCGTTGAAATGAAAAATATCAAATAGTAAAAGTATAAGATATAGCAAAAATACAAAATATAAATATTAACGTTTTTGTCATTCACCGTAACACTTATTCGGTATATTCGTCATTCGATGTACATTTGGCATGGTTTTTCTTTGGTATTTTTGGCATTAACCAGTGGTTCTGTCGGCATTTTTACCAGTCAACGTTTTACTAATTTGATATTTTTACATTTCTCGTTATTGTATTCGGCGTTTCGGCTTTCATTTCCATTCGACATTATTACTACTACTATATTTTTGTAATCGACATTATTTTGATAAGTAAGTTTTGTCTACCACCGTACTATAGTAGGAGTTTTTCCTACTTACTATTATTGCATTCGATATTATTATCATTGAATATATAGACTTTGGACAACCCCTTACTAACACGATATTTAGAACACCTAAATACGTATTTCGGCAACTAAGCTGCAAGTTATTGGACTTCAATTGTTGACTTGGCGAAGGATTTATCTCCAGAGGTATTCCCCAGTCAAGTTACTTTTGTTAGTTCAAGTTCCTACTGAAGATGTCAGCTTAGTTGCAAAATACGTATTTAGGCGTTCTAAACATCGTGGTGGTAAGGGTTTTCCAAAGTTTATTTACTTAAACCACAGCGTCCTATCAATCTTATCATTCAATATATTTATCAGTATTACATTTGACATTGTTTAGTTCGATATTATTCCTTTCAGATTTCTTGACATTCAGTAACGAAAGCATGAACAAAGTACCGTCGAAATGAAAAATGTCAAATAGTAAAAGTATAGGATATAGCAAAAATACAAAATTACGGTCAATACTTTTTTCAGTACACATTATAATATTCAACTGTTTGTCATTGGGCGTAACATTTATTTGGTATCTGCATCATTCGATATTCATTTGACATTCTTTTTCTTCGACATTTTTGGCATTAACCAGTAGCGCTATCGGCGGTTTTACCAGTCGACGTTTTACTAATTTGATATTTTGACCTTTCTCATTATGATATTCGGCTTTCATTTTCATTCGGCATTTTTGTAATCGACATTATTTCAATTAAAAATGTATGTCTACCACAGTACTGCATTAGGTGTTTTTCCCACTTGAAATTATTGCATTCGTTGTTATTGTCAGTAAATATATGTATCTGTCATTATTACATTTGACGTTGTTTAGTTCTACATTATTGCATCCGGCTTTTTTTGGACATTCAGCAGCGAAAACATGAACGAAGTACCGTTGAAATGATAACTATCAAATAGTAAAAGTATAGAATATAGCAAAAATATAAAGTTACAGTCGAAACTTTTTCCAGTCGACATTATAATATTCAACCGTTTGTCATTCGACGTAACATTCATTCGGTATTTTTGTCATTCGATATTCATTTGACATTCTTTTTCTTCGGCATTTTTGGTAGGAATCAGTAGCGCTGTGAACGTTTTTAACAGTCGATGTTTTACTAATTCCGTATCTTTACCTTTCTCATTATTATATTCGGCATTCATTTTTATTCGGCATTATTATTTTCGACATTTTTGTAACGGACATTATTTCAATTAAATTTGTGTCTACCGCAGTATTGCATTAGGTGCTTTTCCCACTTGGCATTATTACATTCGATGTTATTGTCATTCAATATATCTGCTATTATTACATTTGACGTTGTTTAGTTAGCTTTTTCGACATTCAGTAGCGAAAACAGGAACGAAGTACCGTGGAAATGATAAATATCAAATAGCAAAAGTATAGAATATAGCAAAAACACCAAATTGCTGACTTTTTCCAGTTGACAATATAATATTCAACGTTTTGTCATTCAACGTAACAATTATTCGTTATTTTCATCATTCGATATTCATTTAGCATTCTTTTTCTTCTGCATTTTTGTCATTAGCCAGTAGTGCTATCGGCGTTTGGTAAGAAGTTTCTGTCTACCACAGTATTGCATTATGCGTTTTTCTCACTTCATATTATTGCATTCGATGTTATTGTTATTCAGTATATCTGCTATTATTACATTTGACGTTGTTTAGTTCGACATTATTCCATTCCACTTTTTTGATATTCAGTAGCGAAAATATGAAAGAATTACCGCAAATGAAACGTATCAAATAGTAAAAATATAGGATACAGCAAAAATACAAATTTGCAGTCAAGACTTTTTCAGTCGACATGATAACATTGTACAATTTGATATTCGACGTAACTACTTGACTTTAACATTTGTATTCGACGTATTCGACGTTATAGTCGCTCTAAATTTCTTATTATATCATAAAAAAGTTGTGTTTTCCAAAATATTTCAGGAAGTGCTTAATTTATAGCAAATTTATCGATGAAACATTGAAATAGAATAGCAAAATACAATGTTTTTATCTGTATTTCGTACAATTTCAAAATTAAAGTAAATTGAACACATGTTGCCTTGTCTGGTTTATTGCAATTTAAGATGCATTGCTTATTAAATAAATTATGGTTATGTAACTGGAACTCCACCTGGCTGCGTGCCATTGCCATACCAAGATAAGGGGGGATTAGAAAGTTTATAATTCTTAATATGTAAAATCTTTATCAAGCTCTTCAAATTAAATACTACAATAGCGAGTCAAACTCTAAGCTTTAAGTAAATGATATCTACTCTAGAATTTTTAAATAAGAATTAACATTGAAATAAACACAATGGTCAGTAGAATGACCGCTTACAAGCGCTACTTCCAACACACGCTGTAGGAATCCAGTAGTGAATAGAATGGACTAGGTTTCGAACTTGTTAAGTTCATCCCCACTCTCACACTTCTCAAACAGCTGTATGAAAGCTCCCAGAGGGGAAAGGCCGGAGGAAGGACGATTGAGAACAGAATGGGAATATTTATAAACAGTTCGTTGGTGAAGTCGTAAGTGGAAGGTTGTCAAAATTTAATTGTGCTGTGAAAACCCAAAAACCCACAAGTTACATTAAACTCCCCCAACTGTGCGAATAAATTGGTTACAGTGGATACCAAAACTAAAAGTCGGAAAATGGTTCGCAGTTTAGCCCAGTGGACGAAGACTCTGAGTTTTCCTTCGCGAATTTCCCCTAACAAGCACTCCAAGGAAAATGTTATTAATGTTCACGCAGTGAGCCCCACAGTGACCCCCACACTCAGCAGCAACTCGCTTTCGCCCCCCTGTTTGAAAAACAACGAAATTAATAAAATCATGAACGAAACTCCACTTTCAGAAGTCAACCAAGTAAGTTTTAGTTTTTCTAGCGAACAATTGTCTTAATTTATTACTATGGCAAGGAAGTTTTAAAAAATCGATTCGAAAGAGTAGCGGAAATGACGACAACCGTACAGTTACTTTAATGTTAAAAAAGGCCATTAGTATTTTAATGTATACATAAAATTCCTGGATGACTTCTTGACCTTACATCCTGTACTTCAAAAGATAAACGAGAAGCAATATTGTGATTATTACTGCTATCATTTATGAACACAAAGGGATAAGACCGCTATGGGTTTCAGGAAATCTGAATTGATATCATGTTTAACAATAACATATATGACTAGTTTTATCTATTTATGTAGCTATCTTTGATTGAGGAAGTCTCGACTAAACGTTTCTGTTGAGGTTATCAAATACAACGGTTTATTCGATTCTTTGATAATAATGAACTTAGTATAATTAACAATAGTTAAAGATTCTGATAGATGTCTCATTAATATACAGGGTTATATGTAGATTCCAAGGTAGACCAAAATTTTTCCCAAAAAATGTCGTTTTGCTGATAAGTCGAAACCACGTATATATCCTACAATTATAAAAGATACTGATATAGGTACTCCCTATATATATTAACGTTAATGTACAGGATTAGTCAAAATTAGAGACTGCAAAATTCTGATTTAAATTATAAGCTTGTCTAGAAAATGTGTAGCTAATTTTCTAATAAATTCGGACCTGGTAGTGTGCAGCAATTCCACACTACTGACATACTAATTAATATATATGTTCCATTAACATACAGGCTTGGTCAAAATTATAGGTCCTATTCAGTTCTCGCTTAGATTATAATGTTTTTTAAACAGTTTGTTGGATATGCTAATAAGTTCAAACTTGGTAAAATATGACAAAGTACTTTTGTGCTGATATAGATGTTAATATACAGGGTTAGTTAAAATTAGAGACTGAAAGATTGTGATGTAAATTATAGTGTTGTCCAAAAATGTGTAGCTAATCAATTGATACATTCGGACGTGGTAGTTGCAGGAATTCAACAATACTGATATACTAATTAATATATACGTTCCGTTAACATAGAGGCTTGGTCAAAATTATAGGCCCTATTCTGTTCTAGCACAGATTATATTTTTTCTAACAGATGTTTGTTTGGATCTGCTAATAAGTTCAAACTTGGTAAAATATGGCAAAATACTTTTGTGCTGATATAGATGTTAACATACAGGGTTAGTTAAAATTAGAGACTGAAATATTGTGATATTGTAAATTATAGTGTTGTCCAAAAATGTGTAGCTAATTTTCTAATAAATTCGGACCTAGTATGTAGTTTGCAGCAATTCCACACTACTGACATACTAATTAATATATACGTTCCGTTAACATACAGGCTTGGTCAAAATTGTAGGCCCTGTTCAATTCTCGCATAGATTATAATTTTTTAAAACAGATGTTTGTTGGATGTGCTAATAAGCTCCAACCTGGTAAAATATGGCAAAGTACTTTTGTACTGATATTGATGTTAAAATACAGGGTTAGTTAAAATTAGGGACTGCAAGATTCTAAAGTAAATTATAATCTTGTTCAAAAATGTGTAGCTAATTTACTGGTAAATTCAGACCTGGTAAAATTTGAGAATATACGTTTGTGCTTATATAGATGTAACGTTAAAATACAGGGTTAATCAAAATTAGAGAATGCAGAATTTTGATGTAAATTACAACCTTGTCCAAAAGAAGTGTACCTAATTTCCTGATAAATTCGGACATATCTGTGCAGCTTTTCGACAACACTGATGTACTGATTCATTTATACGGTCCGTGATATACAGATTTGGTCAAAATTATACACAATTTTTGCATAAATAGTAATTCTTCTAAACCAAAAGTTTAAATGATCTGTAGATAATTTCAAACCTTTTACAAAATACTTTTATGCTGATACTGATGTTTTGTTAACCTACAACGTTAATCAAAATGATGTATACAGTCTCTGTGCGGCGTAATTATCAATTCAGCAAAAAAATTATTATTCAGGTTGTTTAATGAAATTTTTAAGCTTCGCATAATTGTTAATACAAGATGATTCCTCGGTATACAGTACAAGTCAAAGTTAAGAATACAACACAGTTTTAACGTAGATATCATATCATTGTTTGTCAACAATTTTAGCAGTGTTTAATAGATAAGTAAAATTTGTTTGGGAAGAATTTGGCACACAGGGTGTTTTATAATGCCCACCAATTTGCATATTTCTATTATATTGTGTAATTTCTGAAAGATTCTATATTTTGATATAACTGCCCATAGGCAAATAATCGCCGTTTATTTGCCTATGGCCTGACAACAATAGTACACAATTGTAGTATTGCTATTCAAATAATAATTGTTTCTTGCCTCACTTGGTTGAACTTCTCAATAATTAATAAGTAATTAAATATTGTTAAAAATTGTAACGATTTTTGTTTATTTATTCATTTGTTACATATTTCCATGTATTTATAATGCCATTATAAAAGCAATATAAAGTAATTTCGATAATGCTGTTGAAAACCTCGAAATAGCTGAATAAAATAATTGAAATTATTGGGTCTTAAATCCATTTGTTAAAAGAACGCTTTCGACGTAGGTCTGGGTACCCTGCTGGCCACTAAGTGTTGTTTGTATTTCTAACCAACAGACTTACCAGAGTAACCTTGATTAAGCAATACATAATGTGGAAATACTTCACGTTAACTTTTTGCTTCAACCGTAATTTCTTGGAATTAATATGTTTTGATAAATATACGAAGTTACTACGCCTCACAAGTCTTCCGAATGCTTCTGGAGACGTCGACCTTTTATTTGTAATCAGTTTTTACAAAGGCTTAATCCTGTAAAGGTATTAGACAACCGTTCTAGCTATTTTAATATTCCTTAAAAGCGACTTCCCCTGTATAAATGAAGCCGGAAAATGCCGAATTATTAATATGACTAAGAACAATATCATATTCTTTAACACACAAAAATTCTCAAACTTAATTAAATATTTTTCCTGCAATAGAAATTTCTATTCATTATGCATTTTTTTAAATAATAACGCTAATAATTAACGCTCATTAGTTGCGTGATGCAAGCCTTGAATATTTACAATAATAATGTCTGGCTTGCAAAATTGGCCTTAATATCTAACACGTATTGTGTTACAGTGTGCTAGATCTGGAATTTCTGCCAATGAAGTTTCTAGCTTTCCTCAGTTATTTTTTGAATTTATGATTCGACCTAATCAAGTTTCTGTTTAAAAATCAGCTTTTAAATTGATTTCTTACCTGTCGAACTGTACAAACATATTTCGCAACCACTTGTGCGTAGCATACATTCTAATTAGGACAATTAAACACACTTATAATTATTCTTTTACAATGGGTTATCTCAACAATAATAACGTTTTGCAATGCTAATAACACTCGAGGCTTTGTTAACTATGATAGAGATAGCAAGTGATCATCGACCTATTAACTTTTATTGTTCTAATCTTGTTTGCTTAATTAAAACTAGTCTACTTCAAACATGGCCGAATATTCATTGCAGCCCGACTATTTATAGTGTTAGGAAATACAAGCCAATTTAGCTGCTTATTTTTCTGAAATACTCGAACCAGTTGACCATAGAACAAGGCAAATTTCGCACGAGTGCCTATAAAATTGTACCATTTAGCTTTTCTAAATTGCCCAAGTAATTTTTTTAATTTAAAATAATCGTCTCGCGCAAGCAGTAAACCGCGGAATATAAGAATTTTGAACTAGGATGTTACAACGGGAAATACCGTTTTTATGGTGCACATAACTGCGTTTCATCGTACAATATTTACCTCTACTGGCACAGTTCTTGTTTTATCGGCATTCTAATAAAGACCAGAATAAACAATAATTTAACCATTATTTATGTTTCCTAGGTCTTTCGTGTCTGGCTTTTCATTTGGGCGGATTAAATTAGCTTTTAATATTTAATTAAAGCAAGGCAAGTAGTGCTGGTATCCTGCACAAAATAGGTTTTTAGCATGAACCCTTTTTCATTGTCACTAATAGAAGTTTCAAGTTTTAATTTTCCGTGTACATGGTTTACTAAGGAATTGACCCACAGGCGACAAATGTCTATAGAAAATTATATTTCTCCAGATTAAATGTTTCCTGGATCATTATAAGACTAATATTTTTTAGGCGTTCGCCTCAAAACGAATTTAAACCAACAATTTCGTATACAGGTCTTCCCAGCGAACTGAGCTATATGCCCATGCATGGGAAATTATTTTTCCATATTTTGTCTTCCTTAGAAAGTTTGGCTAAGACTACATCACTGTATTATTGTTATTAACAACTATTAATTTTGTTTAGTTAAGCAACAATTATATTACCGTCAAAATTCAGAAAGACCTAAAAAATATTCTTAAATTCAAGACATGATCTTTAATACTACGGTTTTAAAGAAAAAAGTATTTTTAATTTTTAATAAAACTACCGTACCAATAGTCAATGGCAACAATACATTTCGAGCTAAAGTATCAGATTTTGTTAAAAAAATGTTGTATAGTTGTTGATTCGCGGGTGGGTACACGCCTACCATACCAAAAATAGGCAACCCGAAATACATATTACTGTGCACCGCGATATCTGTTACATGATATGTTGTATGTACAAAATAGGTTCTTATCATGAACCCTTTTTCATTGTCACTACTAGAAGTTTCAAGTTTTTATTTTTCGTATACATGATTTCCCAAGGGATGGAACCGCAGGCAACAAATGTATATTTAAAGTTATACTTTCCAGATTAGGTGTGTCTAGGATACTTTACATTAAATTTGAAACTGTATTGTTACCACTGATTATTGTTAAAACCTTACTAATAATATTGTTAATAACTATAATAGTGTTGCAGCCGTAACCAAGCTAGTCTAGGAACACAAAATAAGGAACTATAATTTCTCATGCATTGACCTATGGCTCATTTCTCTGGGAAGGCCTGTATACGAAATTGTTCGATTAAGATATTTCCGTTTTAATTCGAAAATCACCTAAAAGTATTAGACTTGCAATCAGATTTTGCTGGAAAATGTTGTATACTTGGTGATTCGCGGGAGAGTATAAGTACATCAACCCCAAAATAGGCAACCCAAAAAACATCACAAAGTACTGCCATATCTACATTTGTATTGACGGTATTTTGTTTGGCACGCCTGACAATTTACTGGGTTAAATAAAACTCATTCAACTCAAACGAAGTTTGAATAATATATTTAAAATACGTATGCTTAGTTATTTAAAAATAAGACTTTATGGTTTACGCTTACTTTATTTAAAAGTTGTAACGTAAAAATCTTCGATTTAATAAAAATTTAGGTTTCCTAGTATCTTATAATATGTGTTTTGAGTATCTTGTGATATCTATTTTGGTTTGTCTATTTTTCGAATGAAGGGGTTGTACTCTTCCGTGAGTCACCCGGTATATCTAAAACTAACTAATTTTTAACTTACAGTTGCTAGCTTGTGTCATTCTCATTGTGAGATTTGGGAGAGCGAGTCACCTTCCAAAGGTGAGCCCATTGTGCTGCCTCCCCAGCAGCTCCCCAATTTGGGCATCACCCAAGCCATCCAATCCTTTGGATGTACTTGAGGACATACGCAACTGGGATGTTGCTGATTTCGGTCATATCAGGCCAAAAGTTTCCCAACATGGATCCTCTGATTGTTATGAGAGCTGAGCAGTGACACAGGACATGTTCTACCGTCTCGTTTTTCCCGTTGCATCCTCGACAGTTTGGTTGTCCGCCAATCCCACCCTGTGCATGTGTTGATTTAGGGTGCAGTGTCCAAATAAGCTACCTACAACAAGTCGCAGGTTCGTTCGGGACAGTTGCACACAATATTTGGCTGTCCTTGGCGAGGGTGCAGTAATAGCAACCTTGCATGACAACTTCCAGTGTTTACCCATCTTCGTATGAATTTTTTTGGGTTTCTTGGTATAGCATAAAGCTTTAATGTCTTCAGGGATATAGGGATAACGGGTTCTGGTCCCCAAATAGGTTGTTCGGAGGCCAGCCTCCTCATTGCCGTAGTTTCCGTCATGTACTTTCACCCATGTGCGAGAAATGACAATATCTTTTAAGATATCGTCGAGAGCTTCACGGTACTGCAGTACCACTTCTGAGGTAATTTTGCAACCACCCAGGACTAGTAAAGCGGCTGTGTTGTCACTGTCGATACCAATACATTGGTTCTTGATCTGTCGTTCAAGAATTATCTTTACACCATGCATTATTCCCACTACCTGCGCTTGGAAGGCAGTAGTAATTTTGCCTAGTGGTATAGTGTGGCATAGGTTAAGGTCACCGGAGAAGACTCCAGCACCCGTTACATGCTTTGATTTAGATCCATCGGTATCGATGAATATGTCCATATGTTGGGCTTAGCATTGGCATAAACACTGAAGTGTCTATTGAAGGCATATTGTGGAGGGAGGTAGTCTACCATTGCGTCTATGAGAGGGGTCTTTACCACTGCCTCATCCAGGATGAGGGTATGTCTGCCTCCCCTTAGAGCCGTCCTCACAGCTACTTCCTCCATTAATAAATAAGTCGGTAGGGTTGGAAGGCATAAGATACCTCTATAGCGGCCTCGTAGTGGAACGTATTTAAGCACCGTTTAGAACTAAGGCAGTAAGACGTTGCCACATATCCCTGTTTAGTTTGCTGCATAACTGTCTGACCGGGGCACAGACAAGTTGCTCCATAACATAGCATAGGTTAATCACGGCAGTAACCAGCCACAAAGATAATTCTAGGAGAGATCCTAGGATTGACCATATAGCGCGGCAACACTGCCAGAATCCATAACCAATGGTATAGAACCCAGCATCATTGAGTGAACTTAGAAGGCCAGCTGGCTAGCTTGTGAAACAGTATACTATGGCAACTATGTACTGTATGTAACACCTTGTATTTTCTCAATTCCTCAGAGCATGCTTTATTTTTATTTCAGAGTATGAATACCGACCCTATAGTATTTCAACAAATACTGCAAAATACAGATACAATACAGGGTGTCCATTTTATATATTGTGTAGGATTAACTCGGTGTTATTTTACAGTTTGCAATAAGTACTACAACGACAATATTAAAATAATCAACTGGATGTTAAAATACATAGTAGAAATTTTAACTTAAAAATTGTAAGCTTAAATTAAACAATTCAAAATAAACACTTATAATAAGCACTGTTATGTAAAAATACACTTGAGTTTTCTCAATTTAACATTAAACTTTTCACTAAGTATTTGAACTTTTAAATGAATCAGTAACTTTCATATACTCGTAGAGAAGATGTTAAAGTAATACTTTCCATATCAAAAAATAAGACTGCAGAGTAGAATTACGAAGAAATGTGGCATTTTTTCTCTCATTTACTGCAGGATGTGTTTCCTAGTCACAATTGTTTGATAAATTAGAATGTAAAATTTGAGACCTTCGTTTTCAGGCCCACGAACTCGATTTCTAAACAACATAGAACATGAGCGATACGTTAGAAAGTTATACGGAATCAACTTACCGATATTATTTACTTTATATTATGTTTGAAAAAATAAAATTCATTCTGATAGATTAAAACAGAAATAGCACATGTTAGGTTAGGGTCACAGTACCAGCGTAATTCTAGTTTCAGCCAGTACACACAAGGAAAAGTTAAATGAGATCTTACAGTTTGGGTGTCTGAATGAGTTTGTCATTTTTAAGGTTATAATTCTATTTATTCAATCATATAAGACTAATATAATTATGTAAAGATACCGGTATGGGAGGCTTATTCGAAAGCTAACGGTCGTTTAAATATTCCCGCCGAATGAGGGCTTAGTCAATTTGAAGCATTGTGAGGGTGCTTTAGTGGTTGATGAGCTAACCACACGTCACTTACCCGTGGTTCTGTTACTGTATTTAGTTGTAAAGCGCTAAAATGAACCCATCATCAAAAATTCCGCGAAGAGTGAAGTGCGCGTTATGATTCATTTTCTCTTTACAAAAAAAACTGCCGAAAATTACCGCCAATTATGCGACGTCCAGGTATCGTGAATAAAGGAAAGTTCACACACTGGTGTAGGCATTTTAGAGCTGGACGAACAAACGTGCACGATGACGAGCTAAATGGGAAGCTGTTTTCGACAACGATCTTGTGGAAAAAATCTACAAACAAATTCTTGAAAACTGGCGTTTCACGATTGCGGAAATGGCCATTTCCTCACATTTCACATACGGTACTGTATGAAACACCACACAGTTTGTGCGAGGTAGCTGCCAAAAATGTTGACGGATATTTACAATAATCAGTGAATAGCCTGTGCACTGACATTCCTGCATCGCTACGAAACTGATGGCGATGAGTACTTGAATCACATTGTGACTGGCGACAAGACTTGAATTTCGTACACAAATGTTGAAAGCAAGCAACAATCAATGTAGTGGAAGCACACGAGTTCCCACAACGCCAAAAAGTTATAACTACTGTTTTTAGAGACAAGAAATGCGTATTATATTGTATGTATCACCCTCTTTGATATCATTTTTTTAGGCATTGAAACTCAAAAGTTGCAACCGAATTACATCTAAACATGCAGACGCTATCGTTTAGCAGTCAGCAAAAACAATGACTTCTAAATGATCTGTATTAAACTAAGAGAATGGTTTTGTTTTCCATGACCAATTTCTTTAGTAACTGTAACAAAATATATTAGTGTATTTACTATTTACATGGATTTTTGACAGAAACTTCTTATAGGTTAGCCTAAAAAATTATTTTCTATATACGCCTATAGAAAGGTAAAACCGTTTGCACATTTGTCTATAATGCTATCATTTAGTAGATACTGCACTTGCACGAATCTAGTGCTGCCTCGAGACGAGACGAGAAATGATACGACTCTTGTCTTGTCTCGACATGCGAGGCGACAAATAAACTCATTCTCGTCTTGTACAGTTAATGTCTCGTCTCGTCTCGACTCTCCTTCGAGGATCTCGAAATTCTTGTCGATAAATTCCCGTTTACATTATATATTTTACTAAAATGTGGAGCTTTTTTGTTGCGGTAGAAGTAGCATGTTTTAGAAGCTATAGATATAATATAAATTGAATATGAGAATACATATTAAGGCTTTGCCCTTTTTGTAAAAGTACTTGCGATTGGCAGATATAGCTAATTTAATAACGCAGTGCATGTAGTGATTTACTACGTGATCAAGACCGGAAGCAGTTCAAACACTAAAAATTCTTGACTTAATAAAAATTAATAATAGTAACGAAAAAGTTATTGTTGAGTGGTAATTTGACTTACAGGAATTTGTCACATTGTCTATATTAAATTAATACTTACACAATTATTTCTATTGCATTAACACATTTATTTTGCTGTACTGATGCTTGTGATATTTTAACGTGTATGTATACGGAACATGCTCCCAATTTAAGATTAAACGGTAGCAGCTACCGGCTAGATATTGGGTTTTTTCTCTTTCCAGAAAGAATTACACTGAATCGCCCTTACAAATAAACCTTTTAAACGTAAACGTAAGAGGATAAGACATGCGTGTAGCTGGCCCATACGTTTTACATACTTATTTAAATGCTGGTAAAATACTAGGAATTTCGCAAATCCATTTCAAAGGGTTGAATATCTTGAAGAGTTTGTACCATTGAGGTACTTTGAAAAATCTAAGCTGCTTTTAGCCGAATCGGAAACATATGAAATAATATCCAAGGATAATTAATCTTTTCACAAAATTTAGAAAAGAATTATATTATCGTGAAGAAATTCTGGTCTCGTTTCTCGTAATAGAGTCTCGTCTCGCTTCTCGTAAGAGACACCAGACAAAACGAGAAATTTCTCGTTCTCGACGGTAACACTACACGAATCAATGTAATTATTTTTTTGGATACTGAAGCTCATAGTCGTTGTCGAATTACATATAAATATCTTGCAGACACTATCTCTTAATAGCCAGCAAACACGATGACTTCTAAATAATCTGAAATAAGCTAAGACATTCGTTTTGTTTCTCATGACCAATTCTTATCGATTATTTTAATTATGGCATCTAAACAAACCAATCACGCATAGGCTTCGTCAACAAGACATGTTTTATGCATAAAACCTTTTAATTTATTATTAGTATATGGCCAGTAACGGTAAGTGCAGTTATGCAATCGCAGCTCACTATATTATATCCTCCCAGCCTAAGCTCTATTATTTTCATGAGTTCGCGCTTCTCAAAAATGAGTAATTGAATTGCGCCCATTTCCTTGTGGTTTTTACAGTACAATAAACTGGAAATTGCATTTTTACCAGTCACGCTCGGGGTAATGTTGCAACGAAACGGTGTAAATTTTGGTCGGCAGGAATTCTCACGTCAAATCGAGCGAAACATACGCTTAACATTTTAATCTCTTCTGCATATTTCCAAGAGTGGGAGGACTGATATTCTTTATTATTAGTACTTGAACTTGCGACACTGCAAATAACTTGGGTAAACTCGCCCAGCATGGGCATTTTGAGATATGACGAGTCGTTCCACGTATTTTTATTACCATTTCCGTTGTCCACGGTGTTTATCATCCGCTCGAATTTATTGTGGTTTGGATTCTTTGTCGCGGCTGTCAGGGTTTGCAAAAGAATGCAGTTCAGATGCATACTGCACATTCCGAATAAAACAAGGGGATTTTTTTATGGAAACATTCCGACCTTTCGCCTTCCATTGGAATGGAATTGCAATCAAGTTAGTGAACAGAGATCTGATAGATATCTACAACAAATATTTGAAAATACTATACAGGTATTCCATCTAAGAAGTAGCATTTGACTAATCTTACATATTTTTTATTTTGAGAAATACCACTGGTGTTTTGTGATTTATGTAGATACTGCTGACTAAGAAATGCCAATTTTAACTTTGCTAAACACACCCCCTAAACCCGACATTTTATTGTCCAAAAGACGAATATCATTTTGTAGATCATCGCAAGTCACACACTATGCATGATCTTATATATCAGTTCTTGGTCCATAAATCTGTATTTTTAAGAAATGTGGATTGAGATTTACGTAAATCCGTTTTAAAATATCCTAATTTGAAATTTCTTTTTTCTTGACAACGCCTTACATTTTTAAGGCGTCTTTTAAAAATCATTATTCGTCCAGTAGAGCGACACAACGCCATTTTTGTAAACAATCTTAGAAAGAAATGAATTGAATGAACTTAATACCATTTTGTAGGCCATCTCATGTCTGTTATTAGATACTGCACAGGATGTTCTAGCAAAATTTTTCAACTATAGAACATCTTTATTTTTGAAAAATCCATATACTAATTTTTCAAAATATTCTAGTTTAAATTTGAATAACAATTTACATTTTTATATAGATATGGACGTTTACAAAAATATGCTTATATGATTTTTTAATTTTTTTAACTTTACATTGTTTTACATTCTCAAAACACCGTCCACGATATTAAAGAAACATTTTTTGTAAAAATTCCTTAAACTAGTATTTTCTTCCTTTTTGATCCAATTAATTTTTTCCTTGCTCAAACACCCTGTATTTTTAAAATGAGTTAGCATTTATAAGACAAAAAAACCTTAAAATCAAAATTAAAATAGCAAATACAATTTTAGTGATCATTTCAAGGATCTCTCAGTAAGCGCTATACGGGGTGTTCTACTCGTAGTAAAAACTTCTATCGTCTTTAATTTAAAGAAATGGGTTTATGAAATATTGTAATAATTCGAATAATGAATCAAATTATTGCCATAAAACACAGTTTTTTTACGCGATACTGTATATTTTTTAATGTATCAGTTATCCATGTAAACATTTTGTTGTGAAAAGCAGGTATTGTTGGAAATCATAAAAACTAATAAATAAATATTTACATGTATATTTTTATACACAATGTTCATACAGTATCCCTGCTATTAAATAATCTACAGGGTGTTCTACCTGAAACACACTAGTTTTATGCTGCTATTATTTAAAGATATAAAACTAAATGTTTCACAAAGTGTTTTTTAACATTAAGCGCAAAACTTTACAATACGTCAAATTGTATATTTTCCAAATGCTTTCTAAACGTAATGAAAACATATTTATCTAACCGTTTGTTTTATATTTCTCTAAAATTTAGTAAATTGAAATATCAAATATCTTCTTTAAACAATCTTTAATAAAACTTTCAGTGGTTTTTATTTTTAAACGTAGCGTTTGCCACTTATTTTAGACGTTTAAATAACAAAGCAAATTTTACCTACGTCAAATATTGATTAATGTTCCATATTTTTCAAAATATTATCTGCTTTTTAGCCTTAAAGATAATTTCCCAACCTACTAAATCAATACGACGAATACCATTTTGAAGACCATCTCAAGCATCTGTCCTACTAAATTTAAATAGCTTCAATATTCAATAAAGTTTATACAAACCACGTATGCCTTTGAATTTCCCTTGAATTTCGTGAAGTTAATTACAAGCCATAATGTTATGGTAAGTTCTACAGGTATGTCGAAAACACATAGGTTACATAATTCGATATAAATCGTCGTTTCCTTGCTGAAGGTTGTTGTCCCGGCACTGCGGATGTGCAAGATTAAAATTACTGAACACTTTAATGGTTTCTTTACTGCTTATTGTGCGCCTGGGCAGTATAAGTCGAATACACACATATTCAAACAATATGTTAGATGGTTGCATTTAATGCAACTAATTTTTACGTCTCAAATTGTCCCCTAAATTTAAATAATTAAATGTAATACATAATATAATATGTGTAAGTCGATGAGGGTCATAGTACCAAGAGTAGTAAAATAATTCTGCACCATTCTGTATAATTTAAAATCCGAAATTATTCGAATTACTTTCTTTTGGGCTTTGAAAACCTTACCAACTGCACTTGAATTGCCCGGAAATTGTAATCAATATCTCGGACAACTCGCGCAGTTTTCATAATAAATTAATTGTAATATTTGAAAAATACAAATTCTTTTTGTTCTAGATAAAGCAAACACTGCAAACGCGTTTATTTATTATCAATATCTGCACCTAGCAAGCTGTAATTGCTTGTAAAGTCATTTATATATTACATGGTAAATAACAATGGCCCCAAGATCGACCCTTGTGGAACGCCCTGAGAAATCGAATTAGGATTTAATAATAAGAATAATCTTTAATTTCTCCCGTTTCAAACATAAGTAGTTTGAGCTACGAATCCTCTGTGAAGTTAGGAAAATGAGGGCTTTATTATCAATATCTGTACCTAGCAAGTTGTAATTGCTTGTGAGATGCAAAATAATATTCTCTGTATGTTTGACATGTCTGAACTTATTAGATGTAGATATATCATATTAGTCTTAGATAAGTTTAAGATTAGCTTACTTGTATTAAACCACGAACCATCAAATGCAGAATTTACTTTTTAAAATTATGATGAAATGATCTGTAATGCTAATACATTAAGGTCGCTCTGTAACTGTGAAGGTCATTTATATATATGGCAAATAACAGTGGCCCCAAGATAGGCCCTTGTGAAACACCCAGAGAAATTAGGATTTAAATAATATTCTTAGATTTCCGTATCCTCCGCGAATTTTTGAAAATCAGGGCTTTCGTTTACTCAGTAATTGAACAGTAAAATACTGCATTTAATTTAAATTGTAAATGTTTACTGTTTAGAAAGTTTACGCACATGCTTTCGCATTTCGAATGCAATTCGATATAATTGATTAGTTCAATATAATCGGAGAATAATTAGAAATAATTAAACCTGTTTTTCAACCTAACGACCGCGTTATTAATGACAAAGAAAACGGTGATTCATTATAATTGTTCCACATTTTCATGTTTCATGATTTTTCGCAGTAACCTAGCCAAGATTATAATTATTATATTTGCTCCTGTTGGTTTAATCGGTGTTCGTGGTAGCAATTTTCTATGTTCATCCAAGGTCTTGCTAACACCACCACATGGTTATTAGTTTAATCGCGGATTAGTCTTAAATCAAGCCGCCATTTTAGTAAGCGATCTGGGTGGTTAATGCGGATTCCTCACCTACGTTCTCATTAATTCAGTGTGTTTCTACCAAAATGACCTACATGCTAAATCACACCGGGTATGCAAATTCTGCGGAAGGCCGAAAGTAGATCTCCGAATAACAAAAAGTAAATTTATATACTTTCCCTCCAAAATAATACCAACAAATTAAAGCACTAGGAAATTCCAGATGGTTACGGTTACTTATAATTCAGGATATAACGGACTAAGATAACCAGAAATAAGAAAGCTACCAAAGTAGAAATTTACAGACATTTCGTAGGAACAACATCTGTAAAATAAAATTCGTGCACAGGAAATTTGTTTAGTAATTCCGCAAACATACAGTATGATTCGTAATTTTGGAATACTATGGGAAGTAAATTTAATATAACAATTTGGTGTAAAGAGAAATACGATCTACCTAAACGGATATTGGGATGTCGTCCACACAACAACAATATATTGTACCGTTAATCACAAATCATTATTTTGCACTGTACACTTTCTGGGTAAAACGTCTATTCCCCAGCATTACTACGACAGTTAATAACAATCTTGTACTGCAACCTACCACACGTAATTCCCCAATCCGATTAACAACTGTGGGACCTTAATACCAAAAACTTTATCTGGAATTTCTGTCCTAATTCGATGTTAAACTTTAGTTCCTCCAAGATTCTACCTTAGCGCTGAGGAGAAGCACGTGGCAGAAAAGAGTCCAGTGCCCAGCAGTGGTACGAAGGGCTTCTAACAATGATGAGATTCCGACGCATTAGTAATAACAAATATGGAGTAAAATAGAATATGTACGAGATACAACCGTTTTGCCAGCAGTGGTATAATGATATCAATTTGAATATGTGAGGGTATAGCATAACCGATGTCTAATGTAAAATTTTTAATATACCTACGTCTTCACAACATACGGTAAAAATTCCTAACGAGAAATTACTCTGTTAAAACTAAAAGATTTGAAAGTGCATATTCCTAAGAAATGTTTATCAACATCGATTATTGTTAAACAGCGGTAAAATTTACTATATCAGTTTCCTAAGGCTAGTTTATTTTCCATGTTCGTAATCGTTCTGGGCCTACATCTTCTGGAATTATCAAATTATCCTTCGTTTCTTAAAAAAGTTTCAAAGCATCTAAATATTTCCTCAGGCGGTGGTCTTCTAGTTGGATAACGCCTGATATATTAATTGCAGGCTGCAGCTGCATTTCGGCGACATTTGCCAAAAATAAGCAACTCATCTCGATATTTGAAAACATATTGCTTAATATCAGCAGTAGTAGTAAAGCAAATTGACAGCTCGACTTATGGTAGTATTGTCATAGGTAGACAACAATTTTGGTTGCCATGCTATATGTATGTTGGGTTGCGTCAATTACTTTTAAGGTGAGTCAGCTTAGCTAGTCCGCCCTGTATGTGACAGTTTTATTTTTAATATAAATCATTATTTCTAATGCATCTATTATTTCTCTCTTAAATATAAACTTTTTCGCTCTGAACCAACTGCTAAGAGAGAATGTGGTTCCGATGCTCCGATGATCTGGTAATCCAGCTTCTTGTTAGGCATTGTTGAGGTTTGTCCAGTAGTTTGAAATAAAACAGTAATCATAAGCAGGAATCATTGATCAATTTAATTAAATTAAAGAAATGTTATTTTGGTTCCTATGCTATATGTATGTGGGGTTGCCTTAACCATTTTTAAGGGTGGACAGGCAAGCTAGCCCACCCTGTCTATTCGAAAACGTTGAGTGTCAAGTATATAATTATAAATAATTAATCTTGTGCATTTTATTTATTTTTTCATTTAGTCGATGTGTTTTTGTTAAAAATGACTTCAACTCCGGCGCTGAAAAGTTCATTGTGAACATATCACAGAGCGTACCTTTTTTTTCTTCCATTCATTCATACTACCCCCCCCCCCGAACCGCTTTCGCATTATTCTAGGGACGGGCGCCCATGCACCCTAAACGTAACTAAGTGAAATACGGTCGCCTCAGCCGGGGTTCGAACACGCGGTCGATCGGCCGTGTTACACTGTGACCTCGAGTGGCAGCGCGTATTCGTACTGCTCCACCGAGGTCCCTACAGAATGTACCTAACCCCACTTTTATAGACAGATTTGACAAGAAAGCATTCAGATGCAAACATTTAAGAATAGCTTAAATAAACAATAAATTTCCATCAAGTGATAATACCTTAATCGCAATTAAATGAAATAAACGACGAATTTGTAAAACAAATGATCGAAATGTTCACCGCTTTCACCCAGGCACGCTCCAACTCATCGCACAATCTCATTGCTGATATTTATTAAGACATACGGACGGATACTAATTTCATTAAAACGGAAAATGGAGTTCTTTAAATGCGGCCACAGAAAGGAATGGCATGAGGTCGGACGATCTGGCAGGATAAGGTATTAGTGTGTTTCGACTCATAATTCGTCGGTCGAAAAATCATCGTATCATATTTAAGATATCGTGTGCAGTGGCACCATCTTGTTGGAAAAAAAACAAATCTGAGTTCATCGCCATGAAGCTCTTCGAAAAAGAGCCGTAAGATCTCTTCTCGATACCTTCCTGCAGTAAGAGTGCCTGAAAAATCTTCGTTGAATTATCAACAAATAAACTCTTTTGTAATACTTTTCTCTTCAAAAATATATGGTCCAATTATTCTAAGCCTTGAAGATGTGCTTCTGTCATAAAATTAGGCTTCTCCGAACTCCATAAACGCATGTTTTGAGAATTAATGTATCCATCTAAATAAAACCAGGCCCCGTCCCTGTAAAAATGTTTCTCCATTAAGTCATTATTGAGAATATTTAGGAACCACTAACAATATTCGACACGCTGAGGATAATCAGCTTCAGGTAATTGTTGTACAAACTGCAAACGGTAGGGATACAAGTGGATATCTTTCTTTAATATTTATAACATTTTTTTTATTTTTATAATATTTTGTGGCGTGTGCTAATTGACAACTGAACTTGTT
>JABXWE010045338.1:0-13606 GCA_014611495.1 Limonius californicus
CACCAAACTTAATCTTAATCTAATCAGCTTAATTTTTATGCCATCTTATGTAACCTCAATCGCGCCCAGTCTAACATTAATCTCACCTAACTTAATTCTAATCGCTTTCCTCCAACATTAATCTCAAGTAATTTAACTATAATCTCTTCTAAACCAGTTTTAAACTCATCTAACCTAACTTTAATCTGATTTAACCAGATTTTCTCTTATTTTATCAAACTATAACCTCACCTCCTTAACATAAATCACGCGTCATATAATTTTAATTCCACCTAATTTAACCTTAATCTAATTCAGCTTAATTTTATGCCATCTAATGTAACCTGAATCACGTCAAATCTAACAGGCGGCACTGCCCTACTGGTTAAACAACATATTAAACATCATGAGTTACCTGCATTCAAAGAAAATTATCTTCAAGCAACAACCATTGAAATAGAAGATTGGTATGGGCCGCTAGTTCTATCAGCTGTATACTGTCCTCCGAATTATGCAACAAACAAGCAAGGCTTTGTTGACTATTTCAAATCACTAGGGCATCGCTTCTTAGCGGGTGGTGGTTACAATGCTAAGCATACTCTTTGGGGTTCTCGTAGCTCCCCGCCTGGTAGAGGTAAGGTGTTATATCAGGTAATGCAAGACCTACATTTAGGACACTTATCAACCTATGAACCTACATACTGGCCAACGGATCCTAACAAGATACCAGACCTGCTTGATTTCTTTGTGATAAAGGGTATTGCTGCAGGTTACCTCAAGGCAACATCATGTTGGGACTTATCTTCGGACCACACCCCGGTGATTGCAACTGTGAGTGCTAAAATTGTGGAAACAGAAAGGCCAGTACGACTATACAATAAAAACACAAACTGGTGCTACTTCAGACACATTGTTCATCACCAATTGATAATGCAAATCTCTCTACAAACAAATGAGGAAATTAAAACAGCCGTCCAACAACTTACCAAAATAATGCAAGATGCAGCTTGGGAAGCAACACCCAAAATCTCAAGCAAGAGGGAGCAAGAACTTTGCCCAATAGCTGTCAAAAGAAAAATTGCTGAAAAAAGGCGGCTTAGAAGAGTCTGGCAAAATACACGGTATCCTTCGGACAAGCGACGCTATAATCAAGCATCAATGGAACTGAAAGAACTGATCAAGAGGCTAAAGAACGAGAGCTTTAATGAATATCTTGTAAACATGAGTGCAACAGAAGACACAAACTACGCTCTGTGGAAAGCGACTAAAAATATAAAATGTCAAAATCAACCAATTCCTCCACTGCAGAAAGTTAACGGTTCATGGGCGCGCACAGAATTAGAAAAAGGTGATCTCTTTGCACAACATCTAGAGGACGTTTTTCAACCAATCCCATCCCAGATTGCTAATGATGAAGAAATAGAAATACAGAACTTCTTGGAAGCACCTCACCAGCTCACTCCGCATATGGAACTTTTCACTGTACAAGAAGTTAAAAACATGATCAGATACAATCTAAATCCCAAAAAAGCTCCCAGCTATGATCTAATTACAGGTAAATTAGTTAAAGAGCTGCCGCGTAAAGGTCTTGTAATGATAACCATGATATACAATGCTGTTCTGAGACTGGGATACTTTCCAGCACAGTGGAAAGTTGCGCAGGTGATTATGATTCCCAAGCCTGGTAAACCTACACATGAAGTCAACTCCTACAGACCAATTAGTCTACTACCTATATTAGGAAAATTACTGGAAAAACTGTTAATCAAAAGACTAACTCCAATAGTAGAGGAAAATGCCATCATCCCAGATCACCAGTTTGGTTTTAGGAAAGGCCATTCTACCATTCAACAAGTACATAGAGTTGTAGATGCTATTAACCAAGCTTTCGAAGAAAAGAAATACTGTACAGCTGTCTTTCTTGATGACAGCCAGGCGTTTGACAAGGTGTGGCATGCAGGCCTACTCTTCAAGTTAAAGAAATGCCTCCCCCACTCTGTATTCGTCATTCTAGAGTCTTACTTGACAGAAAGATGCTTCCAAGTAAAATTTGGTCAATTCTTAACCGCTCTTCATCCAATAAAATCGGGAGTACCCCAGGGTAGCGTCCTTGGTCCGCTATTATATTTAATCTATACAGCAGACATGCCTATAAATCAAGATTCTCTTACTGCGTCTTTTGCCGATGATAAAGTCATCATGGTAGGGCACAATGACCCAGTAACAGCAGCAAATAGCCTACAGCAGTGTTTAGATGAAGTCGTGCAGTGGACCAAAAAATGGCGTGTAAAACTAAACGAAGCAAAATCGTTCCACATTACTTTTACAAAACGCAATGGTATTACACCGCCAGTATTTATTAATAATATACCGCTTACACAAGTAACGGAGATAAAATACCTAGGAATGCACCTGGATAAGGGCCTGACGTGGAGGACCCACATTTGGAAGAAGCGTAAACAACTCGGAGATAAGTTTAAAAAACACTACTGGCTACTTGGAAGAAGATCCAAGCTATCCCTCTCAAATAAGCTTCTCGTCTATAATGCAGCGTTCAAATCCATATGGTCATATGGTATTCAACTGTGGGGAACAACAGCAAACTCCAACATCCAAATAATGGAAAGGTTCCAATCTAAAGTTTTACGGACAATGTGCGATGCTCCCTATTTTGTGCGAAATGTGGACATCCTAAGTGACCTAAAAGTGGATTCGGTTAAAAATGTGATAGGTAAATGCAGTGATAAGTATCTAAGTAATTTAGAATCTCATTCAAATGCATTGGTCCTAAATTTACTAGATAATAGTACTCACATACAGAGATTAAATAGATATAAACCTCTAGACTTGCCATATAGATTTTAATGTAAAGTATCAATACATAACTTGTGTTATAAAGCAAACATGTAATTTATAAGTTACTTCTGTGTTGTAAATCATTGGATTTCAACCTCATGTCATTGTTTTCATGTCACTTAGTCTCTAACATATGTTTTGCTTATTGTAAATTTACAGATTGCAAACAGATAATATACATTAATAGAAAAAAAAAATCTAACATTAATCTCACCTAACTTAATTCTAATCGCTTTCCTCCAACATTAATCTCATGTAATTTAACTATACTCTCTTCTAAACCAGTTTTAAACTCATCTAACCTAACTTTAATCTGATTTAACCTGATTTTCTCTTATTTGATCTAACTATAACCTCACCTTCTTAACATAAATCACGCGTCATATAATTTGAATTTCACCTAACGTAATCTTAATCTAATTTAGCTTCATTTTTATGCCATCTACTTTAACTTTAACCTCGCTAAGCCTAGCAATATTCTCATCTAACCTTATTTTAATTTCCTTTCCCGTAATACATTCCTCATTTAATCTAATTTTAATCTCCTTTAAACTAATTTAATCTCATCTAATCTGACTTACAGTTTATCCTACCCAAATGTAACGATAATCCTAGGTAACCTAACTTTAACTCTACCTAATCGAGTTTGATCTTACATAACATGAATATTACGATATGTAACTTTAATTTTGCCTAACTTCAGTTTAATCGTACCTAACCTAATATTGTGTTTCTACCTTAGCGCCGAGGAGAAATACGTGGCAGAGAAGAGGCCGATGCCCAGCAGTGGGACGGAAAGGCTGTTGATGATGATGATGATGATGAACTTAATATTAGTCTGGTCTGACGTAGGTTTAGCCGCTTCTAGTACTTCCACTTGTAGTACACCAATCTTAAGTAATTTCATTTTAATTCAACCTAAACTGATTTTAATATCATGTAAGTTAACTTTAAATTCATTTAATTAAATTTGTCAGCTCGTCTGAACTAACTTAATCCCACATAACCTAAGTTTAATCGTATCTAATTCGTAATCATTGCGCTTTGATAATACTACCCGCAACGGTTATCGAAACGTCAAGTTCATTAAATTTTAAGTTCCTTAATCTCATCTGACTTAATTGTAACCTAATTAGGCATTTTAAACCATGTTTTGGGAACTAATATCGCGACTGTTGGCGGACAATATTTATAGTTTACGTATACTTTATAGGTTTTTAGAGAATTTTGTAATTGCAGTATATTTCCAAGTCATAACCAATTACGTAAATTAATGTTACTGAAGTTTCAAAAATAGATCATCTATGTTAGTGTGTTTGATTTATTTATAGTAAATAATCCGTGCTTACATCATAATTTTCAGTCTTACTTGATTTACATAGCAATAATCATTTGTACATAATTGAATTTATGATGGAAATCCTTGATACTGGTATTAGCTGCAAACAGATTATTTAATAGCTTAGAACGGCAATTTAGCATTTTTAAACTCAGAGATGACATTGAATTTATTGGTATTGCTTTACTTGTAATAAATATTGCAAAACTTTACGCAGTAAGTGATAAAAGCCGGTAGAACAATGTTTAATTACTGCCACCGTAGATGTAAGCAAACCAATGTGTGGTCAACGGCCTTATTGGTATATCGGCAAACATAAACTGTCTTTCTATTACCATACATTTTTTTAATGCTGATAGGGTTTTTGTACCGGGAACTTGCTTTGATGATTATTTTGCAGTGTCTGTTTCTTTGATTTTTTTCTCGGCCAATAAACGTACGTACAGTTATTTGGATTCGGCACAGTCACATTCACGAAACTGGAGCATATGTTAGACAAATCATCTTTTAAGCAATGTCTTACGGACGTACTGTCCTTGTGCACCATCATCTGGAAGCCTCTGAGATGCAAGATAGCTAAATCGTGTGTGGCTTACACTGAACCATAGAATTTTCAGTGAAGACGAAAAGCCCCCCGTTGCGGATACAATCTCAAAGTCCGCCACCTATTTTCAGAACATTTTCTGCAGACAACTACCTCAATGTCGTTCAACTCACAATAAAAATAAATAAATGGATTTATATGGCTGTGTAACTAACATATATTTCCGTTGTTACACTTAAAATATATTTTCAGTGTTTTGGTCAGTTATAGAGCTATGCTAAACATATGATTAATCAAATTTCAGAAACCCAGTTTACCAAATCTACTTGTATTATCCTATACTATGGCATGTTAATGGTGCTTTTCTTCTTAGCTTTTATCTGGTTGGTTTATTTTTAGAGTTTCTAACACTCTCGGATATCGTTCAACTCCCTTGATGTATACTGTATGAATTTACATGTAGATTTAGAAAAATTGAATAGGTTAGGCTATATATTTAAATACATATCTTCTGCAATGTTTCACATCTGATATATAATATAGCTCTGTTTTACAAATTAACACACGAAACTGATCTTATAATAAGTTTCATAATACGGAATTTTTGAGGCATTCAAAATTATGCCTGCAAAAAATAATTCTACAGAAATACACCTTCATCGTAACATACACGTCTATGGGGGCTGCCTAAACAAATCTTATCAGGTCCGTACCCACCTCCTTGATTTGTTGAACGCAATTTGCGTAACCTGCGTTCCAGTTTACATTTTATCGCCTATAAATAAGAGCGCTAAAGTTTATACTTGTATCTGTGCAAATTAATTTATGTAATCTAGCAGATTTCGAACAGATTTCCAATTAGCCAAGACACGGACTAAGTTAAAATATGCACAGCTTTGGCAGTAAACATAATTAAGAAACAACGCCAACCTATATTCAAGCTGCGCTGGAATAATCACCCTTATCTGTACAATACCAAACTAATAAAGTAACAAACTCTTTTAGCAGCGCTGGCGTGAGAATCGACTCTGTGAAAGGACGCGCTATTAAAATTATTCCGAGTTCCGCGTTCTCTTAACTATCTGATGCCTACATTTGTACACATCTGGTGAAGTATGCGAAAGTGACATTGAAATATGTAACACGAACTTTTGAGTGGAAGTAATTAAGCGACCGCACTCGAATTTGCCGGATTTTAAACAGCTTTAATGGAAAATCTTTGTTTTTACGAATAAGCGTATTGAAGTTTAATAAATTTGTTCGTTGTAATTTTTACAGTAACTAGAGTATACTGAACGCTTAAACGTTTACGGTAATCTTCTCCCAATCATACAAACACAATTGAAATTAACATTTGGACACCGTTTAGTTCATTAAATTGAAATTTTGTGTCTACTAAGACGGCTCCGAGACTTTATAAGTGGAAGGTTTCATCCCTACATTGCTAAAAGGTTTCTTTAGTTTTATATTTTATTCTTCTGCCAAAGAATTATATGTGACATCTAAGACAATAATAGATCTACTAAAATTATATAGTAGATAAGTACTCGTTGCGACGTTCCTTGTTTTAAATTTACCTTAAATTAAACTTTTGTTCAGTATTTCTACTATCAGGAAGTATTTTTCGACCTGTTAGGGGAGCCTGAATAAAATAATATTCTTCTTCTTCTTAGAATGCTTTATCACTTACGAGACGTAGCGATCTTCTCTGTTATGCATCTGTTGTGCCACAGACATAGAGGATCTACAGCTTAACGTGGGCTCCGAACCACGGGAAGTGTAAACAGTTCTACTCCAGAGAAGATTTACTAGGCAGAATACCTCGCTGGTTTGCCATTGCCTTGCGAGGGAGACCAGTTGGTTAAAAATCCTGTGTTCCGTTACTGGCAATTGAACCCAGGACCTTCAGCGTAGAAGTCTAACGCGCTAACTACTCTAACCCACGGCCGCCTCAAATGTATAATAACAATATAAATCTATCAAATTAAAATTAACCATATATAATAAGCATATCAAGAGAAAATTAAAGACATAAACAATGACATTTAAAGAAATTAAAAATGATTTAAAACGAACTTTTTGGTAATATTTAATTAATTTTATTATTGGTATGTCCAGGTGCTATCTTTTTAAATCCCGATCTTTTTTTAACAGCAATATTATTGTGCCACTATAGAAAAGCCAAAGCAAAATTAACAGTTTTTGATTCAGAGGTTCAAAATTTAAAAACTAATTACAAACCAAAGGCTATTCGCTATCCACATTTTAGGTTACATTTCTGGAGAAAGACTTCTTTGAGTCCTTTGTGCCTCACGAGACATAGCGATCTTCTCTCGTATGCTTGTGTTGAGTCATTTTAAAGTACCATGAACATAGAGGACCCGCAGCTTAGCGTGGGCTCCGAGAAGTCTAAGCACTCGTAACGCCTGAGAAGATTTACTAGGCAGAATACCTGGCCAGTTTGCTATTGCCTGGCGAAAGAGAACGCCCGTTAAAAAATCTAGATCTAGATAAGATGAAATGTGGAAAATTATTATTAATCTTAAGTAAATATAATAGATAACTAGTTCATACTTGAAATTAACAGAGGCAAGTATAATTGTATTTATATTGTAATTAAGTACTAAATTAACAACAAATTTGGTAAGGTTAGGCCATGGTCAAATCAAGTAAGTTTAGGTTGGTATACTTCTCACTAGACTAATGTTACAGAAGATTGTGTTGGGTAAGAGCTAAATAAATTAAGTTAAGTTAACGCAGGCGTTGCATCATTAGCTTAAAAATGATAGATGATATTAGGTTATGGATACATTCGGTTAGGTTGGTAACCTAACTTCAAAGTATCCGAATATATCTACTAAAAGTGATATCATCATCATTATCATCTGACATGGAGCCGACTCGAGGGTCAATCCTGCATTACGCCAGGCCCATCCCATGCCACTAGGTGGGTAGGGATGTAATGGATAGATTGGGTTCGGGTGGGGTATTGCACAACGTTAGCATGTCTGCAATGCATACCGCAAGACACCGCTGCTGCAACACCGGGTAGTTAGTACGCTAGGCGTCAATGGGGTTTTTGAGTACGTAACCGAGACCGTTATGCGATTATGAATTTTAACCTAATAACTTTGGGAGCAAAGTTTCACATTGTTCTTATTTCACTTCTATCTATTGTTCTAAAGCTACAGATTGCACCTATCTTAGTTTCCTAATAGCTATTAAACAACTTAGTACTTACTCCCAAGCTTCTTCAACTGGCCGTTATGCGATTATGCCTTAGCACCTAAGAGCTGTGGTATCAAGTTCTTTTCCCTTCTCTATCTATTGCCATAAGGTAACAGACTCCCCTATCTTAGTTTCCTAATGACTAATTAACGACTTAATATTTACCACACTAATTACAACTATTTTACCACTGAGTTGGAGGTTCACATCTGGAGTGTACTTCCTTCTTTTCCCTAACATTCCTCTCTACAGTTGACCGCTAGATATCCAGCGGTTGCTTTCCCACTGGTGCATGTTTCGTTTCTTCTCCTTTGTTTTCCCCTTCCCCACTCTCGTTCTTCTTCTTCTTCTCCGTTAGCCTGTTTTTCTTCAGCCGATTCTTGATCGGATTCTTTCGTTAGTGCGTAGATTCTTCTTGCCTCCCTTCGTATATCCCTAATATACTCTGCCGTACTGTTAATTGTGAAATATTCTGAATTTTGCCTCAACCTCGACTGTTAACTTATCTTTTGTTGACCCCTTTTTTCGTTTTAACTACTCAAAATAGTACCAAACACGACTTTTGCGGTCTCCAACCTGGCCCACCCGGATCTACGCTTCAAATAAGTTAAGTTAGATTAGTTTAAAGTGAATTAAAAGAGAATAAATGAGATTATAGTTTCAGATCGTTTTCCCTTTACTTGTAGAAGTTACAAACATCGAGACCGAGATTTGCTCTAGTTGGCCTATCCGGATCTACGCACTGAAATGAATTGCAGTATCTTAAATGACATTGAAATAATTAAAAAGTGAAAAAAATTAGATTTTTAGAATTAGAATTTAGATTAGAATTTTACCAGTCGGATATTACTCCTGCGTTTTCCGCTTTCCTCTCCGTCCTGTTGTTTCTTTGTTGCTCGCGTATCTTTCACCTTTGATCGATCTTCAGGTAGATCCGCTAGAGTTCCTCCCACCTTTCGTCCCAAGTTCATACAAACACGCACTTGAATTGCACACACTGGAATTTGATAGTTTGCACCCAAAATATTTCTAAAAGGCTCGCTAAGCAATTCTAGTCGAGAGCGCCCAAAACAAGTCCGTACTCGAGGGCGGTACCCACGCAAGTCTACAGAAGATTGTGTTGGGTAACAGTTAAATAAATTAAATTAAGTTAACGTAGGCATTCTATCATTAGCTTAAAGATAGATGACATTAGGTAATGGTATTAATTAATTAATTAATTAGGTAATTCGAATACTTTGAAGTTAGATTAAGTTAGAATTCAGATATGTTTCGTAACATGATAGTTACGTTAGACTATGACTACATTAGGCATGTGCGTCACATGACTTTTCTTGAGCTTAGTGTATCAAGAAAGATCAGGTGGTTAAAATCATGTGATTTTTCAGCGTGGTAAAAGTTCAAATATATATTTAACCACCATGTCAAAAGGCGTGGTGTTTCGAATTTAGAAGGAACCCTATGAAATTGTATATATACGTTTTTCAATGAATTGCTACTACAACCTAGTACCGAGCACAGCGAAATTTTAACATTTTGAAATAAAGCACAGAACCTAACCTTCACGTACTGCGCGTACGTTGGACTCGTAACTTCACACGCGCATGCTTAATTTAAATTAGCTTTTTTTATATTTTGCAGATTTGTACGCTGCGTACTTTTGTTCAGCAACAGGTAGTTGCTGAAACCGAAAATATAATAAAATCTTATAAATGCCAATCCAGCTACTATGACTCATTAATATTTTTGTGACGTTATCAATAAGCCTGCTGTATTGCAAGTAGAAATTCAGGGACTAACCTAGTTGAGGTAAATATTGTTTTAATCTTTTTGCTATTTATTTACCTGTAATACTAATTGTATTAGTAATCGCATTTTTTTTATGGTAGAACTAGCATAAAATCAGACAAATAACGAAAAAAGGCTTTAAATGTTTGTTGCACAGCCAGGATTTGAACCTGAAACTTCTGCTTCGGTGCTTCACAAAACGATTATTGCTACTCTGGCACTAAAATGAAACATTTGCTTAGACTTTTGCTTAATTTTTAAGGTAAAAATTATTGTCTTTTTATGAACGAATCTAATAATAGATAACTAATAACAATATACATTTGTACAGTATACATTCTTAATCTTCCATGGATTTTGCCTACGGAAACCCTGTATATTGGAATTTTATGCATGAATTTTATTAAATTTATCTGATTCTTTCATTTCTGAGCATTTCAACAGTGCGGTACATCGCAAAGGTTCGTTTTATAACTTACATCACATTGATTTGCATTTTGGACAGTTTTAGCAGTTCATCTAGCACTCCCTGTTCTACTAAAATTAATTTCGAAATTAAAAATTAGTTATTTCGTATTTTCTCACATTTTACACCTCAATTTATTCATTCGCAGCGGTTCTTATTTAAATTAAGTTTCTTCAACATTCTAACACCTCATGGTTTCTAATTATAACTTATTTTATTTCCATCTCGGATAGTCTCAGTTATAAATAAATTATTTTATATTGTCGAATATAATAGTTACGAAGTTTCTCTCAAGAAATAAGGAGAATCTGTGAAAATTTACATTATCTTTTTAATTAACCAATTCACTTTAAGAGCACGCTCTTACAGTTATACGTCGTGATCGGCCAGATGTAGTTAGTCGAATAGGAACATTTGAACAATGTACAAGGAAATGGTTGTAAAGCTACTGTTAACGTAAAGATAACTTACATACTTAACTGTTTTCCAAAACGCCCATATGGATACCATTAGTTAACCTTCCAATAACGTAATCCATAACGAAACGGGTAGATATGCAAGAGGTTTGCACTGACGTATCTCAGATAAACAAGCTATGCACAAGTCGGATGTGTAACCTATTTGGTATCAAAGCAACCAGGAGGACTTCGTATTAATGTCATTTAAGTGACATTTCTTATCTGATAGCATTACCTTTGCAAATGCCTACTGCAGTTGTAAATACAGTAGAGCACACACGCACACACGAGATACGTTTATAGGTCGCATGTGTGTGTTATTTATTAAGTGTTCGTATTTGGCATAACCAGTTATTGAACATGGCAGCGAGAATTTTAAATATTATTTATGTGGTGTGCAAATCTTGTTTGAAATTGTCGTACCTTAAGGTATGACAGGCTTACTGTAGGAAGGAATTCCGTTTTCACATTGAAAAAGTTGGCACTTCTAATTATGTTAACTATCTGTACGTTAAATGGGAACCGTCTCAACTACCAACTGACCCGAAATTTGTTTACTTATAGCGCTAGATGATGTCATATAATTTTTGGGGAGTGCGGTCCATAGAAGTACTAAACAATTACAAATATTAGTAATTATGGGAAACCTTTAAAAGTTATAAAACGGTTGTCGATTTTTAACAGTTCATGTAAGGTAATTGTAATAGATTTAAGTATGTTAAAAATTACATCTTAATAAGGAAAATAATATTAAAATCAACGCCGTAAGGAAGTACACCTTAAAATACGTTATCAACTTCCTAATTTACGGAGTAAACATCCGCATAAAAGCTGCATTTAGAATTCTATTCAGAAAAAATAATTTCAATATTTACTTCACAGATATTTCATCTTCTATGCACTTTGCACCGAATGAAAAAAATATGATTAAATGTAATTTTTCACATAATATTCAGAAAAATTGTTTGATATCACACTCACAAGAGAATTCTGTTTCCTAAAATTCATTTTTACGGCTTAAAAATTGAAATTTGAATAAATGTTAATCAACAATGCATTAAAGTGGGTAAAGGTTGTATTATCACGATATCAGAACATTGTTCTGTTAGGAGCATATTTAAAATCGCCACATAAGTTAGATATTATGTTCAAGGGAGACTACCAAACAAACGTGTAGCGTACCCCACGGATTCAACTAGTATTTTATTAACACTGACTAACATTTTCTGATTGTTAACATTACAAAATGAGTAAAACTGTTCGATAAACTTGAAAGGAGTGGGTGTTATACCATAAGCTAGAAATAAACGCCTATAATTCGAGATATGAGTAATTTCAAATCTTAGGGTCGTGCCATTTTCGTAGATACTAAAATTTAAATGGTAGTACGTCACTTTCTTACTTCATTGTCATACCCATAAAATGTTTGTAGCTTATATGGAACTCCTAACCCGTTGTAACATGCGATTCCTTACGCCTAGTTGTTTTATATTTAATTTTCAATATAAACTTTTGGATTGCATACTTTACGCTTTTGGTTAATTCGATTTTGGCCTTGTTTGAATTCGTTTAATCCATTCGTATATTTCCGGTTTAGGAAATGGCGATTTTGATATTTCCGTGTGGCATTCATTATTTTTGAGTTCCCATAGAAAGTGCACGTGTTCTTGAATTATTTTAGAAGTCGTTTTAAGGCTTGGGAAGTTTTCCCGATTTACCACACAATTGTGGAATTTTATATACCGATACTAGTGATATGTATTCCAGGGAGTTATCCCGATTTTTGTGCAAATCTCTTTGAGAAAGTTCTTGTCGCCAGTTTTACATCTTTTGGTAAGCATGGAAAATCCAAATCCTATTGTTTTACTTCTAAGTCATTTGAATTTATTTAGGCGAATACGATATGGCCGAAATTATCTATGGTTAATTAAAATAAAGGAGACCCTGGAGATATTTCGACGCGATTGGAGTTATCTTCCGTTGCAGAGAATACAGCAGATGCCGAATAGTCCAAAGTATCAGCGGCGTTGTTGAACATTATAGGTGTATCCCTTCCGATTACATATAATTCTTAAATACATTATTTGTTGTACGAGGGAGATTCTGAAAACTGTAATTTCAACCGGAAGGGGTCGTCGTCTACATTCTTATTTATCGATAAATTGAAGATTGGATAATCAAGCTTAATAATTATTCTGATTTCAATTTCAATTAAGGATAAATTTTGTTTTAGTGTATATTGTAATATAACAAAATTTCGTTTGTGTTTATCAAATGGACGACAGTGTACACAAACCTTTTTATTTAGAATTCAACAATTAGGGGGAATATTGCAAAAGGTTAGGATTTTGATTAAAGAGTGCGTCGGTACTTAATACCATAATTTAGGTATTTTTAATCTGGGTATTTGGTTTGCGAGGCCTCGAGAAACTTTACGTACTTAGTAGGTAGGAAAGCAATGCTTTCGTATTTAATAGTAATTTCGTATTATTGCGTTCCCTACTTTGGTTTAATTTAATGTTCAAGTTAATTATTTGCCGTATTGTGTACTGTTACCTATCAACATTTTTTTATTTGTTTATATATAGATATTTGTGTTAATTTCATGTTGCGTTGTGTACGGCGTGTTTATTATTATTTTTGTAAATTAAAATTTGGTAACTTGCTGTTGTCGTGTTTTATTGTGTATTGTTGTATTATAGTTTTTTTGTATCAAATTGCGTAATTATTGAAGCAAGGTAAGTTCGACCTCCAGGAAAGTTCCTGATTGACATCGTGTTATCTTCAACGGCGAAGGATATTTTAAAACAGGTGGCGCCTAGGCTTATATACCCTCCCTTCTTCGATTGTAGCTAGTCGAACTTTGTCCTTGATGCCTGGATCTTACAACGTGGATTTTAGTTGGTTATATTGCTCTTATTTAGTAATTCTTTTTCTGTTTTTTTTTT
>JABXWE010045341.1:0-11965 GCA_014611495.1 Limonius californicus
TAGGCAACTCAATTTACTACCTACTATTTGTTTCCATAACGACGGGAATTAATACAGGATAAATAAAGCCCTCTTTCCCATTTTTCAAATTCAAATTAAATTTGGGCTTCATTTATCCTGTATTAATTTTTGTCGTTGTGGAAACAAATAATAGGTAGTAAATTGAGTTGCCTACATTTAGGCGCTTCTTAAAGAATTTTGAGAAGCTGTGTTCCTGAAAGGAAACAGTTTTGACCATACATTTATTAATAAAAAATGTTTGTTTTCATGTATACTTTAAGCCCTAGAAGTTTGTCCATGCAATTTATTAACACCCTATATAGATTAAAAAGTAGAAACGACAGATGTGTATTTTCTATTTTATCTTCTAGATTCTAGATAATTAATGCATATTCTAAGGGCATCGTCAATATATAAATTAGAAAGTACAGACGACAAGATTTATACATTCAATTTTATCTTCTTGATTTTATATAATTGATACATGTTCTGAGAGCATCGTCACTATGCAGATCAAAAAGTACAAACGACAAGATTTGCGATTGCTGCTTTATCTCATAGATTCTAGATAATTAATACATGTTCTGGGGTCACCGTTTATATATATATATATATATATATATTACGTTTATGTACATATATATATATATATAAATACATATTTATATAATGTAGATTAAAAAGTACAAACGACAGATTTGTATTTTCTAATTTATATCCCCGATTTTATAAAATTAATACATGTTTTGAGGCCATCATCAATATATAGATTGAATTGTACGTACAACAGTTTTGTATTTTTTATTTTATCACAAAGCACTTAAAGATTAAATAGATTAGAAGAAGATGCCATTGGATGTTATAAAGTCTCTTAATGTTTTTCCAATATGTATAGTGTACTCGCAACTACGGCTTATAACGTTGGCTATGCTTGTTCTGCTTATGCGTGCATGTAAGCTTTCACCAACGATTAGATATTCGTTTTTGTTGCGGTTAATTAGTATTCTTTCTAGTGTCCAAATAAAATCCATTTGTTTCTGTTTTCTAACCCTCCTTGTGTGCATACAAGATTATGCAGTATGTCCGCTCTGTTCCGCATCTTGGAGTTACAATGCTTCCGCTGATCAATTTGTGTATATAAAATAATGTGTTCTGCTCCTCCATTTATTAATGATTAGATAGCTGCAATTGCTATTGCTCTGCTTCTTGCGCTAGTACACTATACATCATTATCTGTTTCTGCAGATCTAAACTTCTGTAAATTATTATGAGAATATAAGCCACTTCTAAGGAATGAACCATTGCGAAGCAGCGAATGCGGAAAATTAGTTTCTTTCTTACATATAAAGGAAGTTAAGTATACGGTTATATTTCGCTTTTTAATGTAAAATCTCTTCTCTAAGCACCGTATTCCTAAAATGTTATATCTCCTTGATCTGTATAACAGTTTTTCTTATATTCAGAGTGATTTTAAAGATGTGCGGAAAACTTTAACCACGTATAGCTGCGGTTATTTAACTTCTAAATCACCTAATAAATGTTTTTCAAATTCGGCACCGTTACGGAGATATGGCGCTTCAAATTTGTTTTACATTAATTTACCAACTGTAAATATACACATGATCAAAATTATTGCATATCTGTGAATCGCCTCGAATTAAACTTTTTTAATGAGATTGTGTGCTGTAATCGGAATCGACTTTATTAGTATCGACTAGATTAATCGAAAACGGCTCATCTGTGTTAAATAGATTGGGTTTTTTAAAGAGTTTTTATTCCAAAGACTAATACAAAATTCAACTAAAAACAGGAACACAACAATAAACGCTAATTTTAATACATTAGTAGTCGGTATTTCCTCCTCGGGCACGAAGACACGCATTTATGCGGTTTTCCATACTTTCAATGAGATGGTCAATGTTTCTTTGGGGAATAGCGTCCCACTCTTCCCGAGCAGCAATTTTCAATTCTCTTAAAGTTAAAGGAGGATTATTTCGATTTCTAATACGGGCTTTTAACATGTCCCAAGCATATTCAATAGGGTTCATGTCGGGAGAATTTGCTGCCCACCACAACCTTGTGATACCCTGTTCTTGAAGGTATTGCTCAACGGCAAGAGTACGATGGGGCGTCGCATTGTCATCCATAAATACGAAATCTTCGCCCACTCTACCTAGAAATGGACGTACAACAGGAGCAAGAATCTCTCTAATGTAAAGGTTTCCTGTCATTGTCCCTTCAATGGCCACCAGTGGCGTACGAGCACCGCGCATTATACCGGCCCAAAACATTACGCTACCACCTTGGAATGGAAGACGAGACTGGGCTGTGGACAAGCGTGCTTGCCTTCCTGGACCTCTCCAAACTCGTATACGTTTTGAATCACTTAGCAAGCCAATTCTGGTTTCATCAGAAAACATTACCATATTCCAATTTGGTGCCCTTGCTGTCATGTCTTGGGCCCAACGCAAACGAGTGGTTCTGTGTTGACGAGTCAATCTAGGCACATAGAGAGGCCTACGAAGATGCAAATTGTTGGATTTCAGACGCCTGTGGATTGTGTGCCTGGAAATATTTATTCCTTCCATTCTTCGGAATTCTCGTTGCAGAGCACTACATGACAATGTGCAATTTCTTCGAGCTATTAGAGTTAATTGGCGGTCTTGTCTAGGCGTAGTGACTTTCTTTCTACCCTTTCCTGGCCTATCTTTAACGTCATCAGTCTCCCTGAATTTTCTAAAAATTCTGGAGACATCACTCTGTGACACTTCTACAGTTTCCGCAACTTCTCTTTGTGTCAGCCCATTCTGCAAGAGGGTCACTATTCTCACTCTGTTGAAGTATGTAATCGTGTTTCGTACCATTATGTTAATTATGCAGCGCAAAAAATCACAAAATTAACTTATTTACTAAGTTGATTGCTTTGTCAATTTTAGTTGCTTAGTAAACATTCGTGTCTTTTGTTTTATATTTTGGATATCTTGTTGTAATAAACTTTTAAATACCCAACCTGTTCATTTATGGGATAAATTAATGAAAAAACATGGTTCATTGCCTGCAAATGCGATATGCAATAATTTTGATCATGTGTGTATTTTGTATTGTGTTTGCATAAACTTTGCAAGCTTTACATACAGGGAGAGCCACAATAAAGGTGAGTCCGATTTTCGTAAGCTGTCGGCTTCTCGGCCTTCCACGAGAACGTGCTGTGATTTGGAAGGTGGCGCCCGTTAATTTTCGACATACCCTGTACACAACTAGGAAGATTTCCTCCCGTAAGCAGTTTCCGCGAATCCCCCTACACCTCTGAGCCTCCAATAACTCAATCCTAAAAAAAATAATATAGCGATCGACTTAAGAATTGCAATTAAAATAGAATTTTGATTCCTATGAAGCGGAAATTAAAATACGAGTTTAATTCAGATGGAGTGGCACAATTAAGCGAACATAACATGCAGTACTGAAGGGAGAGCTTTCCTGCAGTAGTAAAAATTTTAATGCAATAGCCCGGTTTATCTTTTTAGCTTTAACTTTAATCTTTGAATTTATAATAAATTGCGTGAGAATAAGACTTTAGTACAGTCAGAAATGGGAAGTATCTAGCTCTGTGTCTTTATAGTTTTGCAATGTAGAGCTAATACTTGAATTTTAATGTAGATTGTACCGATACTAAACTTAAAAACATTAGCTGTAAGGACAAATAGAGACGCTACTTTTTCGGTATTTAATATCTTTAGAATATCAAATTTTGATGGAAATTTTAACGTAATTTCAGAACAATTTCTAGAAAAAACTATCTTTATAGTTTATTGATAATTTTCTTTGTGTTATCCAACTTAATAGTGATGCAAAGCATTATAGTTATTAATGGGATTAGGTAGAGAAAGTAGTAATCGCAAAAAACAAAGGTAAGAGAAAGACCAGGCACCCTATTAATGACGCTTAATTCTGTACATCCTCTATTTGTATCATATATAATTTGGCCATTGTGTTTAGTGCGCTATACCTTACTGTATTGGCGAGTTATTTTTCATTTTAATTCTGCCGGCGTGTTAGTTCCTAAATTATTGGTATTGGCTTCTTGGGATATTTTTATTGTTGGTTTACTGAAATCGTATTTGAGACTGAAACAATATGTTTATTCATATAGTACTATAAAAAACACTTTGCAGACAAGGTTAGATTATAATTAATTTCGAGTGAATAGTAATTAAACTCTCTGTTTTAATAGTAGCTCCTCTTCTTCTTCTTCCCGTGCCATCTCCTCTATGAAGTTTGGCCACCATCATGGCAACTTTTACTTTGGGTACAGCTGCTCTAAATAGTTGAGTAGAAAGTAGTAGTGGCATAAAAGCCATCCGACTCTTCTTCGTTCCAAATACTATAAAATACACAAATTTGATATAATTATTTCCATCGTTAGAAAACAAGACAATTGGGAATAACCTTGTAGAAATCCGAATCCTTGGGGCATTATCCAGTGGTAATCTCAAGAATTTATGTCGTAATTCTAGTCATCCCCGTTCATGCAAATTTTTCTGATAATTTTGACAAAGTGAGCACTCATGCTTGTGAAGAGATAGGCTTCTGATGTTTGTGGGTTTTTGCGAGCTGCTGTTGCTGAAAATTTCATTCGAAACTAAATACATTTCTGAAAATTGTTTTTCCAGCTGTTTTGCTTTGATTTAACATGCGGCACAATCGTAAATCATAACTGGTACAAAATTTTTACGTGCTAGTCATTTTGTTCGTTTCCAGTCTTAGAATTTTGATAGGTCGGCAATACTCTTTGTGAATACAAAGCGGATACGCGCGGCCAACATTTGCATAAAATTGTCAGTCAAATAAAGGTAATTAAATGGACGTAAAGTATACGTGCGGCCAACCGCCATGCTTGTTCAGCTGGACTTTGTGTAACCGAAGCCTGTTGTGTAATCCTTTATAATATCCATATTACGTTCCGTGCAATAATTCTCCTCCCATTAGCCCAATTCCTTCGGGCAATTTGATTACTCTGATGTAAACCCTTTTAATAAAATTTCCGGATTAACGACTCGGTTTTGTGTGGATGTGTGTGAAGTCGGGGTTGTTATTAATTAAATGCATTATAGCTCAACGCCATTGTTGTAGTTTTCGAATAGTTCATCTTCCGCTCGCGAAGCACCTCCGTGCAAATATTTCATTGTCTTCGCTTTCGAGTTTTATGCTTCCTTTTGCTCTTGGCAGGAAAGTCGATCTTGCAGTGCCTTGCAATTTTCGACCTTAAATTTTTCACGAAGCGAACTATATTCCGTATCGGCCGATATGAAGGGTATATTTCCTATTATCCCTTCTAAAGGGTTCTTTTCCATTTTCGCATTTTACTCCGCCATTCGAAGCGATTTTTTATTAATTCCCAAAGTTTGCCGATGTTCATATTTTGAGGCTACACGCGGTTCCTGTTATTTGACCTGACATTTCACGCGTGAGTCGTTTCTAATATAATGAAAATGTTAAAACGTAACGGATATAATTTTAAATTTACGGACATGTTCCAGCGAAACTGGGCAGATAAATTTTCGTTTGAAAGAACGCACCTTGACTGGCTTCGCTTCGCGGATATGAAATGTGTAAAATCGAAACACCTATCCAAGCTAACGTGTTCGCATCTTCTTATCTACGAGTTGCCGCCTCTTTATACGGCCCTGATTACAACATGGAGTCAGAAAAGATGCAGCGGCAATATTTCACCGATTCCTTTGATGATAAGCTAGCAACGGCTTCAATGCTCTCTGAAGAGGACTAAATGGCATATTGAATATCTTAGGAGATTCTTTTCATCTTTATTCTTGATTTTTTTTAAATATAGTTTTATTGTCAAGATCTGAAATAGCAAGGATCGCAAGTAAAACAATTATTTGTTTCAAAAAAAGCGTCTTGGCATTACCTGCCGGGCAACTCGTTAAAAACAAGAAAGTTACTTACAGCCATAAGAGATCTCATATTATTGAAACACAAATGGGTGTTGGGTTGCGTCAACCATTTTTAAAGGCAACAACTTAGCTACCCCGGTCTGTGTGTATTTGTGAAATAATAATAACAGTAAATACTTATATTTTCACGGCTCGTCTTATGGTATTTGCACAACAATATGAAATTAACTTCACCAGGCGCCTCCACCAAAATGTCATAAACTTTTCACGATCTTTCATCCCCAACTCAGATTTAGCAAACAACGGAATACATTATAAGACAGTAGCTCATTGTTATCAGGGAAAGAGTAAATATAACCATAAAAATTTCACAAGAACGTCCCCACTTTATAAACAGAAATGGACCAAAGTAAGACCTAAAGACTAACGCAGGCGTTGTCTGTGAACATATTTTATCAATAATAAAGAGTGTTCAATATTTAAACTCACAGCATGAGCCTGACAGTGTTCATAATGTAATTATAATAACATCGCTCTGGCGCCTCCACCAAAACTTCATCAAAATTTCAACTTGCTTCCTCTCCGACAGAACTCACTTTATTAGAGTAAAATTAACTCCTTTATTAAGGAATGTAAAATTAGTTTTAAAAACATAAGATGTAAACATTGAATTTTACTGAACTTTTTGGATGCTTGTATTTTACAAAGGAAATTGAAAATAAAGTTCGAATAATTCTGAGTTTTGCAAAAACTGTTTTAATAGGAATTAAATTTATTAGAGTTAACTTGCTAACTCGAAAAATAAGTTAAATATTTAACGTCAGGATAAGCAGCTTTTAATCCATATTATATATACAGTATGTTCATTAAAAAAAACCCGCAGCTTGCCATAGTAAATTTACGTATAGTGTCTTCTTACAGCATACACTTTATAGGAAGCGAAATAACGAAATTTACTAATGTTTAAATCAGTACGTAAAACACGATTTAATTGGCAATAAAACAAATTTCCGCCTGTATACACTGGTATACACATGTTAGTTGATTTTCTGAACAATTTGAACTTTATAATTAAATAATAATTAGATCTTCACGTTTCATTTCCGAAACAGGTCGATTCCGAATCGCTTACCGTTAAAATGTATTCCTATGTATACGTCAAAATGTATCACATATCCCACATAACCTCGAAATGTGATTGTTGTTGTTGTCATTTATAAGTGACGTTATGACTGCCAATTGTAACATATGGTCTAAGCCATACCTTGATAAAAATTTCAAAGCCTGCTAGAGTTTTTTTTTAATGAACATAGTGTAGTCATAAATAATAAGACATGAATAAACTCTCACTATTTAAAATATCTAAACTTTGTAAACAGAATTTTTAAAACGAATTAGAAGATGTATAGAAGTGGACGGAAGCAATTTTGAAAATTTGCCGAATTAAATAAAATTTACCCGTTTACATATTTTTTTGTTTTTCGTTTGTTTAGTTTTTACTACAACATGGTTGCACCACTAGTTGCTTTTGTTAATATATACTAACGTAAATTAGTAAACTATGATTCATGTTCAAACACATTTAACGGGGTCGACTTAGCTGGCCCACACCGTATATCTTTATTCCTTGTTCTATTTCGTCCATGTCGCATTTTGATTGGCCACATCTCATATTTTGAAAGACTCTAAGTATGCTCGCATAAAGACATTTGTAAATGTGTTTGCTACAAATAATTTTTGGCATCGTAAAAATTTTAAAGCAGACATTTACGAGAAAATTAAGTTTCTAGATATCCCCGCTTTTATTGGCACCTGGTGTGAGTTGGTAAACTATCGATTCCCTTGTGATTTTTGTTTATCGATACTCATTTCTATGTTTCTCGAACACAGTTTAAAATTGTGAAATAAATATAACGAATTTATTAAAGCAGGGGTTGGCAAACTTTTCGAGGGATTGGGCGGATACAGTCTTTAATGGTGAAGAGCGACCGTAGTGTGAAATATGTTTAAATAATTTGATTGCTGACAGTGTGAAACGAAATAATTTAAAGAGGCTTTTGCAAACAAAGTCTACAGATCATGAAAATAAATCTGGCGATTTCTTTGTGAATAAATTGAAAGAGTTTAGTAATCAGAAATTAGCCTTTAATACAGTTTTCATGTTGCCTCGAAAAGCTCTGCTTGCATCTTATAAATTTGCACATCGCATAGAGAAGAGCAAGAAACCTCACACTGTTTGCGGAAAATTTTATTCTTCCTGTTGCCGTTGATATGGTCGCAACAATGCCTCGAGACAGTTATGTTAAAGAGATTCAGAAAATACCAGTATCAAATAATACTATTGGTAGGCGCATTGATGATATGCTAGAGGATCTGCAGGAGCAGATTCTTTCGAAGCGTATAACCACATTATTTGCTATTCAGAAAGACGGGGCAGCGGATGTTATCACAGATGCACATTTGATAGCCTACGTTCTATAAGCGACGACTTACTTGTCTGCGAAGAAATTACGGATATATTTTAAATGAGTGATAATTACATAATAAACTTTGGCCTGGAGTGGAAAAATTGTGTTAATGTTTGTACTGATGGGGTAACGGGGATGGCAGGAACATATGATCGTCTACCAGCACATACGCAAAAAGAATCCAAATGCCACTTGGCACCATTGCATGATACACAGGGTCTCACTCGCTTCGAAGGAAATCAGCCCAGGACTTCATTTGGTATTGTTAATTGTAATTTCTGTTGTAAATTATATAAAAACAAGGTCTTTAAGGGTACGACTATTTTCTTCCATGTGCGATGCTGTGGACGCTGACCATTCAGCGTTATTGTTTTATTGTGAATCGCAGTGGTTACCACGTGGAAAAGTTATACAACGGGTCTTTGAGCTTAGATAAGAAATATATGTGTTCATACTGAAGCTGGCTTATTTGATTGACATTTTTGAAAAATTAAATATTTTAAATACCCAGTTGCAAGGAAATAATACTCATATATTACAACAATCAGATAAAATTAACCGCTTTTCGCTAAAATTGAAATTTTGGTCAAATATGATAAACAGGGAAGAAACGGTAATGTTTATTAATGTAAAAACATTTATTAACGATAACAAACGAAGCCACACAAATGTGTGTCATTTTTAGATGCATAGAACATGATTTAAAAATGTTATCTACCACATTTAAACTTCTTTGAAAATGATAGTCTTCTGACAAAATACGAGTACATAACATACCCGTTTGAAGTTGAACCTACAGATTTATCGTTGGAAGAAGAGGAACAATTCATTGATTTAATATAAAGTACAGGAAAGAGGAGATAATTTTCGTCGATAACCATTGTCGAGTTTTCGAATAACTCGCAAGAGGAATTTCCAGCCTGATTCAAAAGAGCTACACAGATCTACTGCCATTTCCTATACCTTATCTTTGTGAAGTATGTTTTTCTACAGTAGCTTCTATAAAATCGAAATACAGACAACGGCTCAACATCGAACGTGAACTAAACGTACCGGTTACACATTTAGAACCAAACTTGGACAAGTTATGCAGTTCAAAGCAAGCGAAAAGTCACTAGTGTGTTTACATAAACCATTAGTAAGTTTTATGCTCTTTTAGATTGTACTAATAAGTACATAATATATTATGCAATCTGTTGTAAAAAGAAATAATGTGCTTAAACATTGTTATGCTGTTTTGTTTAGTTTCAATACACTAATTTCCGTTTTACTATTTTTCTGTTGCGCCCCCCACTGAGGATATTTGCCCGTCGCCCTAGAAGGGCGAGTCCCACAATTTGGGCTTAAGTTGTTCGGTGGAATATTTTTCGATTTCCAAAATGTTGAATCCATCTCTACAGGAAGGGCATTACAGCCGGGTGGCGGGGCTCCAAGTATGTACTCTCAATTCAGTGCTAGCTGGCGTGGTGGGGTGGTAGTCACTACCCTTTCGGCGAGTACCTGCGAGCTGTTAGGGTTGGGTAGGTTCTAATATGCCATGTCACATATTCACTATTATACAATCACTTCTGCGATAGTAAAAACAATAAAAGGAAACAACCAAAGTGTGACAGCCGACAATTGGCCCTCGAAGTAAACCTTTGCAAAATTTCAATTTCTTGCTCATGTAAATAATTTATTCCCAGTTGGTTATAACTTTATGTTCTATTACTCCCACTGTTTGTTTAAATAAGTCGATATTAAAATAAAAACGATAAAAATACTTTACTAATTAATGGGACTACAAGTGGTATAAAAAATATAGTATCTCCTGCGTAGTCTGGCAATTCTTCCAGCTCGAATTGTTAAGGTTCCATGAAAAATAATAATAAAAGCACGAGTAGAAACAAAAAGTAAGTGGTGAAATCGACCCCAGTAACAGGTCGATTAAGTTTTTACGAAACATTACTCGGGCCGCGGAAATGTCCTAGAGGGCTGCATACGACCCGCGGGCCGCGTGTTGGCGAATCCTGCATTAGAGGAACATCACAGAGTGGTTTATACTTAAACTTGTGGGATAAACATTGTATTCGCGTTGATGGTGTCAAGGACCGCGGTAGATTAGCGGCCGCGGCGCTTGGCTATGGAGTTATTCTACCAAAGCCGTCCAGGTTCAAATCCTGAGCTCTGCATTTTCCCAAGGTGTTTGCGGTGTCTTAGTTATAGTTAGGGCATGGGGTTTTTCAAGCGTGGGACATGTTAGACTCGTGTATAGCACGAAATGTGCTGAGGCGGGATATGCTGGCAATTTGGCAACTTCATAATTCTTTAAGAAAAAAAATGATGGTGTCAAAATTATCCCATATTATAGAATTTTGAATATGCTTTAAGACAATTCCGTAAACTAGTAAAAAATAAATAATTGTTACTTTTACATAATTAGGAACATTTCCATATACGTTCCCAATTCAATTTAAATTGAAAGCCAGTTTTTAAAATGTCAGAGTTTTACAAAGAAATCGGGTAATAACTAATAAACGTTAACCGTTATAGTAAGTATTAAATACTACATACTTAAACTTGTAAAAACATCGTGGTCTTTCAAGGCAGTATTGAATTTACCTCAAGCGCCTCCACCATAGTGTCATAAACATTTAATTATAAGAGCATTATGCACTAAGTCGCTTCCGCTTTCATAGATCAGTTACCCTAGTAGTAGATAATTTGAAAGCTGATTGACGTCACACCGAGTGTCTACATGTTCAGGGACGACAGCGCTAAACTATTTCAATATCTGTATCTGAAACAATAAAAGTTTAGGTTATCATATTCTTTCTATTTGGAGTTATTAATTTATTTTATTTACTTCCCAAAGCGAAACCGGGACGCACGAAAAGAAAAATAATTGGATATCATGCCTACTTTGTATAACTTTGTGTTAAAGCAGATATTAAAAGCTCGGAGTCTCCGAAAACGAACAGTGTGGGCGCTTTCGCCCAAGGTCAAATCGATATCTGTGCCCCGAGATAAAATTAACTTAGTTTGCTATGCATTTCGCCTCTGTAAATAAATCTTGCATAAAGACTCTTCCGGCGTCCGAAACTTGTAAAACTGCTAACGATTTTCTACCTGTCACTCATATAATTTTTATAAATATGAAAATTTAATCGAGTTCTACTCGCCTCACTTGCTCCGCCACACTGTTCGTTATGTAGGCCCTGAAATGCATTAATCATCGCTTTGCAGAGACTCAGTTATTGACAACTTCATATTGGGCGAAGTGTTTTTTGACAGCATACTTTAGAAGCAATTTGATTATATTCACCTGCCTTCTGTGTGGAAATTACGGCGCGCATAATGCGATTTGTCTGGGAAATCTGAACAAGAGCATTTGCGAAGCCCCGAGCGTAGACTCGAAGTTTTTACAACAATTAAACAGATTCTACCAGAAACATTGTTCTAATGTTATAACGCAACCCCGTTTGTTTTCGAGAAGTTCTAATGCTTTCTCTGCCGAGGGTACAGCCTCAAACCTAGCATTATTCATGGTACAATTCGCCGAACGTTAGCTGATGATGTTTTGTTATCTGACCCGAAAGTTCGTTG